>NJDC01065246.1:25610-70111 GCA_002245475.1 Calephelis virginiensis
ATTTTTTTAATATAATGCTTTTAAGTTGCCAGGTCTAATAACTTTCAGTTTGGCCCTCGTATATATTATATTGAATTGAATAATGTATAAGTTTGACAAATTAAATATTTCACCATATTTTATCTCAAAAGTAATACTATTTTAACTGGCCGAGGTAAATTATGGAGTGGCCGTCCTAGTAGGTAGCGTACTGAAGTTTCATGGTTTAGCACAGAGTAGGTACTAATAGTACTAATAGGGTGTACTAGTACGTTTTACGGATTGTATGATTACAGTGCGAACCCAAAAATGTCCAATTAAGCGTAAGACTATTGTATTCTACCACATAAATGATAGTACTTTCATAATGGTAATTAAAACAATTCGTGTAAAATTATTCCCTAACCATTCCAAAATATCAAAAATGCACAGCGGTAAAATTCAAGTTTTCGCTTCTGCCGGCACTCCCGGAGTGAAACCCGTCTTTTTTTGTAAATTGTAGACTAAATGTTATTCTGGTGTATAAACTATATTCCTGTAAAGTTCCATCTAATCGGTTGAGTAGTTTGTACGTGAAAGAATATTTGTTATTCTTTCACGTACAAACTACTCAACAGATTTTCACATCCATCCATTCTTACAGACTTCACTATTATAATACTAAGTAGGATTATTATAAATGTTGCGAAATGAAATCCATTATCACTAACAATGCCAGCAATGGCATTCAAGAGGTCTATATCATCTCAGGCCTATCTCAGACGAATCAATTTAGGTACACCTAAATGATTTATCAAGCTGATAAAGATAAATAAATTCGGATAAAGATAGAGCTGACATTATGTGATTTTATCGTTGCCCTTTAAAATCGATACGATAGAAACAGATCCAGAAACCATATAGGTATGCTGCATGTTCATCATACAAATACTTACTCCCAAGTCCCGTAAAGGGTAGACTAGTGTTTCAACCTATGAAGCGGTAATATCATCAAAATTGTTTTAGAATTTACCCATTAGAAACGGGTGTTTTTTTCCCCATGTTGGTCCGGGTCCGCTGAAAGGAAAATACCATCTATCTCAGTCTATCTATCTATCTCTCATAAAATGTAGGTCAGTAACAATAAAGCCACTGGTGGAAGAGTGCTTTGAAGCAGATTGCCCTGGTAGGGATCCACCACCTTACCTATTCCTGCCACTATAATGACTCTCTCTCTCATGTTCCAGTTTGGAGGGTAGGGAAGCCGGTAGACTTACACAATTTGTCTAGCATCCTCGCCGCAGAACAGCGATGCACCTTTAACATCTATGGTGTCTCTAGTTGCCCTGACCATCAGTTGACATACGTGCTTGTTCGCGACCTACCACATAAAAAAACAAGTAAACAACTCTAGGTAGGAGTCTAGCTAGGTCGAATTGTAGGTATGTCTTAATAGAGATATAGTATCTGAGTCTTCTGATTCTAGAAGCATGTGTGTCCCCTGGTTTGAAAACTGGATCGCTTTTCAATGCTAAGACTAAATCAAGAATAATAATAATAAATATCCCTGAACAAGATACACAAATTGAATCTAACCCCAATATAAGTCAATTATATGCTTGTGTTATGGGTGTAAGTCAACGATTCTAATACATAGAAATACTTAAATAGATACCAGAATAAATTAAATAAACACCCAGACCTGGAAATGCATCTAAATGCTCGGTAATCGAACCCGAGCCTCGCGGTTGGCCAGTGTAGTAAGGCGTGTACATAGTCACTCGGCAGTTCCTAGTCCTAATATCTTTAAAATCTGCCTTGAACAAACAAAAAGAAGAAGAGAAAGATTGTAGAAAAGTAAAGAGAATTACAATTTGTGCGTTTTCAAAGCAAGAGTGAATAGGCTGCTTCTGGCTTAGGGTATCTCCACCGACTCTATCTATAACATTACTTTTCATCAGGGGATATAGACATACAGGGTTGTGTGTAATCATACTAGGCTATCTGCTATAAAATTGTTGTAACAAATGCGACTTGATTTATGTGTACAGATGTCGTATCACAAAAGGTAGGTGCGTACAATTTGTCGTGTCAATAACTAATCTCTGCTTATAGACAAAATAGATGTTGCTGGTAGACTATCTTACGGCGAGGATCTTAGGCCACCTGTGGATCTTTAAGGATTTTGAAATCTTAAATATTTCTACTCATTTATAATTTTAGCACAGAATAAGTAACAGTGGGTACTAACGGACAGAAGACTCAATAATGTACAACAAGCAAACAAACTTAAATCTTAATAATATGTTTTTTTTATGTGAAGGCAAATAAACAGACGGATTTCCTGATGGTAAGAAATTCACGCCGCCTAGAGATATATGTGTTTAAGTCTCACATTGCGCTGAGCGAATATATCGACTGATATCGATTGCCAAGTATAACGAACCTTATAGACCTGCCCAGCTTCCTTTGCATTCATACAAACATGCCAGTTTCAGTGACACTACATTTGATCACTAAATTTCAGTAAACGGCGTAGCTAGTGTGATGTTAAGTGTTTCTAATTGAGAATTTTATATAGTAAATTTATTTTTATATAGTAAATAACTAACATACTTAGTAGTATAAAATGTATCTAATTGTGACATTTTTATTTTCGAGGCACTTCAGAAACTGGCAGCGGAATGACGTTTCACGAAGTACTTAGCGATTTAGTTTGGGTTTTGACCAGATAGGTACCTATAGCTGGTGGCACTATTCTAGATTATTTACAATTTATTAATGTTTATTAACGAAGTGAATATCAATGTCTACGACACGCGACACAAACTAAATCGTAAACTTGAAAAAATACCATTTCAGTTTTTCAATATTTTCATAATAGTTGTCCTATCGCAACTTAAAAGAACTAAAAGTGCAACAGTAATTTATGGGCGTGAAGACACTTTTTTAATTTATTTTTGTAAATCAATATTTCACGGTTTGTGTCTCTGTACGTATGAAATTCTTAATACAAAAAACCATAGGTACGTGTGAGCTAGACATACGGAATTCTAAATCTGAATTCCTATGTAGGAAACCTAATCAGGAAACTATAGTTTTGTGCCCGGCCGTAAGGTTAATTTCACTTACTTTTAATTTTACTTTAGATTGTTAATAATAACTTTCTGTAAATATATAATTCTAAGCACCTATTATAATATTAAATGTGAAAGTAAGAACACTTATATCGTAACCACCAATTAATTGAATGTGGGACAGATAATAGTTAAGTGAATAACATACATATATTTTTTATAAATATAAATATGATGCTTTAAAATGTAAGTTTTAGAAAAATAATACCTAGACAGTAGAATGAAAAATGGGTAGCCTTTATCAGAGACTGGTAGGTATTAATGAATGAATGCCTCAGTAGTCTAACGGTTCAGGTGTTGGACTTGACTTCATGAGGTCCCTGGTTCGATTCCCGGGTCAGGCAAAAAAACCTTGGTTTTTTCCACTTTTCTAATAAAAGTAAAAATAGGCTTGCTACCTATCACATTGTGGGACTTACTGCGTCTTCGGTTAGTCGTGGGTGTCATGGTTGTGCCTCTGCCTACTTCTTGGGGGATATGGGCGTGAAGATACTTTAATGAATAAATGATATACAAAAAATAACAATATTAAACAGCACTTAAATAACAGTATTTAACTGAAGGTAGGTCATATATCGGGTCTGCCAGACAAACTTTGTCATCCTATTTCTAAAACATCAGTAGTGTTGGTGTTACAATACCTATTGAGAGACTGGGGAGACCAAGGAAGCACACCAAATCGCTCGGGTGCTATCCGAAGGTGGTGTCAAGAGTCTCCGAGGCAGGCTAGTATTATAAGAGTAGGTACCTATCTAATGAAAGCTAGCCATGTCTACAAGGATAGACAAACTTGGCACATTGATACCTACTTACTCTCTATCTGCCTATCACGCAAGGAACATGGCGTGAAGATGTGTCTGTGCAAAGCTGATCTGCAGTTTATTTGATGTTTCTGTAGTAAAAAATGAGCACAAAACTCTCAACAATTTCCTGTCATTGTTCATATAATGTGAATGATTTTTAATTTACAAACAGGCAAACTGGAATTCTGGTCCAGTCTTCCAAACGCATTTTCAATCAATCCAACGCGCATTTTTAACTTGGTTTGTATGATGTCGCGAAAGAAGCATTTGTCATGACATGACAAAAAGATATGCATGGTATTTTTTCAGATTCGGATTCCGGCCAGAAGATAGCGACGCTCTAGTCAGCATAATCATCAGCCGCAGGATGTCTACTGCTGGACATAGGCCTCCCCCAAAGAGCGCCACGAGTCACGGTCACAAGCCGCTTGTATTCAGCGACCATCAGTACACCGGGTGGGAGGTCGTCCAACACTACGCCCTCAGGTGTGGGGCCGCCACTCGAGAAACTTTCTTTTTTTCGTTGTCGGCTCTGCGAGCAATGTGATCTACCCATTGCCACTTCACCTTGCTGACTCTCTGGAATATGTCGATTTCTCTCGTTCTCTTGCGGATCACCGAGTTAGGTACGAATTATATCTCGCAGAGAAACATCGAGCTTAGCTCTCTCAATAGCACTCTGAGCTTATTTTAGAGGCCCACATGTAACGGCCAAGTCACAGTTCCATATGTCATCACCTGTAACACACACTGGTCGAAGACTTTCGACTGTAGGCTCTGCGGTAATTTGTACAAGAAGATACCCTTTAGCTTCCCGAACGCTGCCCAATCCGAGTTGCCTATCCCATTTTAGTAACATTTTTGGTATCTATTAATGACGTTTGACTCTTAGACGCACACAATTACATGGTTAATGTGAATACCTAACGTTTTTTCTGACACTGCTTCACGCTCACATTAGTAGGGTAATCAGAGAATAAAAATCCATCTTTAGAGGTCTGTCGGGTTACTCCTAAATCTCGATTTCATGCAAATACGAAATTGGAATCGGATATGTCATTTTAGGTACTCTTGAACAAAGCATTAGCGGATTAACATTTAGTTCCAAAATAATTCAACGAATCCGATAAAAATATTGATTATTAACTGAATGTTAATAAGTCGCCAGTATTGTGTTTAAGAGTACCTAAAATGACATATCCGATGAGATTTAAAACTAGCCCTACTATTAGGTTGAGGTTTAGAATAAGAGTGCATGACGTTTTCTTGTGTCGGAGGATAAGATCCTGATTGGTTGTTGATTCAGCAAAGTAGTAGGGATTTTTAAATTGGGAATTAATTACTCGTGAGCAATAGTTTTTTCCGCCTTTGGAAGGAATGGAAGGTTTTGTCAATAACATTAGCGTAGGTCCGTAATGATTTAATTACTACTTAGAAGTAAATTTTTTTTAAAATACTGTTTACTTGCAGAATGGACGTCACTGATGCGATTTACATGAATATGATCGTGGAAATATACAAATCACTACAGATCTTAACCTCGTTTTGATAACCTCAAAAGCGCATCGTATAAGACAAACATTCAAAATATTAAGATTGTATAAGTGCAGTAACAATATCGTTGAATATCCCTACTAATATTATAAATGCAAAAAGTGTTTGTTCCATTTTCAATATATCAAATTTGGCTGAAGCAATTTTAATGAATTTTATTAGACTATTTTTTTATATAATATTGGTCGGCAAACAATCTCCTGATGACAAAAAATCACCTTGGCTATAGACACCAAAGACGGCAATGGTGTGTTGCCAACCTGAACCTGAACCGGTGTGTTAGGCCTCGTGCAAATACTTTTGTTTACTAGTTAACCCACCGAACCGGAACCAGTCACCGGCAAGCACTGACGTTATGGCGGCAGAAATAGGTAAAGCGTTGGTAATACTAATCCGGGCGATTCGCTGCGAAACTCTACCACCTGACACCCAGTGGCGTAGCTAGGCGTGGGCAAAGTGGGCCTTTGCCCACGACCTAATATATATTATTTAACAGATACAGAAGAGTGAACCAAATTATGTTGACTATGCCTATAAGTACAGCTTCCTCAGAAAGAAGTTTTTCTAAATTAAGCATGAAGCAGGAACGACTGTCTGCTTTAGCAATACTTTCAATGGAATTTTCAAGAGAATCCAGCTGCAAAAATCAATTACAAATCCTTATTAGAGGATATTTGTAAAACAAAAAGCCGAAGAACATTATTTTTGTAACAATATAAATTGATAGACGTTTTAAAAAGTCTAGGTACTGTTCTAGAGAGTAAGAATAAAAGTAAAACCATTTATGAAATGTATTTGTTTAAAATACTGTCCTATCCATCTCGCGTAGCGATTATAATTTTTTCACTATTAGTAAAGGAGGTATGATGTCAAATCATGTTTGGTATGACCATGGTGTCATAATATAAACATAAGGTAAAGTTTTTGGGTTGCTTTTGGGAACAAACGAAGGCGCCTCGCCGAAGCGACTTTGCCCACGTATAAATTATTCCACGCTACGCCACTGCCGACACCAGTCAGTGTAAGTGACAGAAAGCCTATGCTTTTTTTACGAGGATAAAAAGAACTTTAATCGCATTCACACAGTGTTTTTTACACTTAAAATCGGACACGCCCTTTTTTATCATAATAAAAATTCCATTTTTAAGTGAGAGTTTAGCGACCAAGCTAACGGTTCTCCTGCTGGTAAGAGATAACCGGGGCCATATATGTTATAGATGCGTCGCTGTCCTGTGGTCGGAATGTTAGGCCTATTTTGCAAGCCAACCAACACCAACAGCGAGAGTAAAACTTCCACCATGCTCAGTATACCAATTTGGGAGAAAATGTAAGTCAAAGTTCGTGTCCCAAACACTAAAATTTATTTTTTTAATTAATTTATTTTCAAACATGAAAAGCAAATTCATTCATTTGTTCATATTTGACAAAGCTATCACCCACATTTTTATGGGCCTATTTAGAATCCGACTAAATTCGTAGTTCGCTAGAATATTATGATTTCAGTCTTCATTTTTTTATATTTATTTACCAATATAAATTGGTGCATGGTATGGGCTACAAATTGCCTTAATCTGTAGAAACGACTGCACATTATTAGATACCATACACAAAATAACACTCTTAACTTTGCATAATTACGGAAATACAAGAAAAACAAATTCACGGGACAAGAAAAATTAAATTGTAAATTTCTTGATTTATAACTCATTACGAAAATTATTTTCAAAAAAAATGTCCCAAAAACTTTCAGAACTTTTGTACCCTTTAGTTAATTTTTCGACTTAGAGCAAATATTGCGAAATGAGCTGAAGAATTATTTCACAAAAAATGCGTGGATTTTTTAGTCACCATAAACCGATTTATAATGGTGAAGATATTATTATGAATCAGGTATATTGTGACGATAAAATCTCATTATATAGAGCTGTGGTAAATGATTGGAATAAATTAACCCTTGCAATATGTACTAAAGAGCTCAACATTTTAATTATTTTAAGTTTAAGGGTGAAGCAAAGAGTATAATAATATACCTATACAGGGGGTGAAGCCAGGGCTGTTCGCAAAATTCTTTGAAAATTAAGAGCCCGCATACATAAATACAACTTCATAGTGATAGATAAGTGTGTTTTTCCAACGATGATATCATTCCTTTTTGTTTTCTGGACAGTGTTATTTCCTATTAGCTTTCCGCCCACGGCTTCGCCCGCGTGGAATTCCCAAGGAAGCATTTAATCGGGATGAAAACTATTTCATCACCCAAGTCAGCTCATAACCTGTTTACCAAATTTCATCAAAATCCGTTCAGTAGTTTCTGCGTGATTGATGAACGAACATCCAAACAAAGAAACTTTCACATTTATAATATTAGTGTTATATAAATGCAGACGGAGCCAGAGTCAACTTCAAGTCAAGATAACGCATTACCGTCATTACCGTTTGATGTCAGAAAAAATTTGGAAAACCCCAAAAAATGAAGGATGTCGCCCACGCGGTCAAAGTCTCAGGCAGCACCTAGTTTGAACAACGACGGAATATGTACATTTCACAATAAGTTTACCCTTATGTGACACACAAGGACAAATTTGTCATTAAATAAATACAATTTATCCTTAAAATTAAATGTTAGGAAGGTTGAAATTATTACAAGGAAATCGGGTAAATTTCGTAACTCTGATTCGTACTGTTTCAATTTCGTGATATACCAACAGCAATGCCAAACCCCACCAACTCCAATTGTGTTTTGTAAACCATCTAGAAACCCATCGAAATCGATCCAGCCTTTTAGGATGTGTTAGGCGACAAACACATGTATAGAAGAACTGTCCAATTAGATAACCCCTAAATTATTAACAAATTCTGCAGTGTTATTTTTCGACTCCACTAAACCACAGGCTCCCCCGTCCCCTTCCCAGTTTTTTCAAAAACCTCAAAAGTAACATAATATTTGTCTCGCTTGTAGTTTAATAACCTTATCCCGCTCTCTAGGCTTCCAGCGCCTACAAGGGGGCGTTATCGCCCACTTTGGGGAATACTGCTAAACAGGACCTGGTATTGTAAAACTTAGAAACACAAGTTGATTTCGAGTAATGTTTATAAAAAATAATTAAAAAAAGAAAACCTGTCGAATAAAACGCTCTCATTAGATTAAGAACCAACAAATAAAATGCTTTATACTATCATTGAAACCTCGTTAAACCGTGCCGATATCAGTTGTTGTATACAAAAACACGTTCATTGTCATTGTATATTTTTTTATACCTTTCACTACTCAAAGCAATCAGAAAACAAATGAGCCCTTTCTTTTCCTGTAAGCTTTAAATGCGATCTTCCAAATTGAGGTATTATTTCATTGACACAATCCAACACCAAGTAACATAGGTTGACAGGGCTAGAATTTACGCTACGATAAAAACCTTTTGACTATACACGGTTACATCTACAGCACCAGTCAAATTTTAAGAAACTGTTCGAAATTAATCTATGAAAAAACTAAAAATTAAATAAAAAAAAATTATAATTTTTATCCAACGCAAAATACAAGATGCATGGCTATAACAACAGATAAAACAAAATAACATAAAATAAAGCATAAAACTGGTCCCTGCCGACGTCATGACTCCTACTAAAATAGGTACGACGTAGCGTGACAAGTGAAGCATTTTTGCGACTGTTTTAAATGAAAATGTATAAAAGTAAATATTACAATTTGGCAATAATATTTAAAATATACCATTTAAGCCCATTATATTAAACAAGGCCGATCTTTTCAAATTTACCCTGTATGTGACATTGGTTTGTGGTACACATAGATTTAATATAATGTCTAGATCTATCAGGGTACCACAGGATACTGACAAAAATATGTCTATTCTCGAATTAGAGATTTCTATGCTAGTCTTGTTAGTGTCAATTTCAACATGAAATTGCTTTTTATGATGACATGATTATGTCATTATGCAAACATGAGTCAACACACTAAACTAGTGCTAAAGGAGCCAAATAAAGTTTTCGTAAGAAATAAAATAATTTTAGTGTCATATTTCTAAAGGGGTTTCATGATAATTATTAAAAAAATATTTAATCAAAAGTTTGAATTCTCAAAATTTAAGTATTTTAATATAAATCATATATAAGTACAATATTTTTTAGTACAAAAAATATGCTTAAAATGCTTATTACTTACAATTATATTAGGTACGTATTGGCCCCTATAGCACTAGAGACGAGGCAGGTCTTTACCTAGAAATATACTTCAGTCTAAAAAAACCAAACTCTATAAATACAATTTATTCGAGGTCTATTCCATTAATTTACAGAAAACGGTAAAAAAATCGTTTGTCTTCTCACAACTTCACACATGTCATAATTTAGTAAACAAATTAAGAAGGAATTATCACTATACAATTTTCGGAACAAAAAATATCGCTTCTATTAAGTTTCCTTATTGTTCAGTCTGAAAAAAAAAAACAATCTCATGAATATGGTTGCCAGTCTTTTTTGTGATTAGATAGCGAACGAGCATACGATTATCCTGAATACGTAAATGGTAAGTGCATTGTCGCGTTTTCGTCACGTGGTGTTAGGTCAAATTGTGCAAGTCTACCGGCTACCCTACCCACCAGACCGGTACATGACATTGTGACGGCAGGAATATGTAAGGCGGCACAGATCTCTAGCGGGACACGTTATTGCAAAGCACTCTACCACCAGTGTTCTTATTGGTAATGAGCCAATTAAATTATGCTCGCCTGTTACGTGCTGCCAGACAGGGAGCGAAGTATCTTCACGCCCATATCCCCGAAGAGGTAGGCAGAGGCACAACCAGGGCACCCACGACTAGCCGAAGATACTTAGTCCCACAATGTGATAGGTGGTAAGCCTATCGCCAAACGGGCACATATTCTATCCCGAGCACCATTTTTTTTTATTAGAAAATTGGAAAAACCCAATTTTCTTTTTGTTGCCCGGCCCGGGATTCGAACCCGGGACCTTACGCAGTCAAGTCCATTAACTGAACCACTAGACCACAGAGGCGATACACAAACCACGTTTCTACAAAACTGATTTCTACAAGACTGAGAAAAAAATGTATGATAGCAAATTGTTTATTACTTGTAGTTTAAGAAATAAGAGCAAACATAAAAATATTAACTTGTGTTTTAAATACATACCTTCATTTGAATATTTTTCTCGTTGTTCGGATCGGTTGGAAAAAAGTAGCTTTTCTTTTTCTTTACATAAGTAGCGTCAAGGTGTTCTCTGAAAAATATGCAACATTTAAATTCACAACTTATAAGTTAAAAAAATCTATATAATAACAAATATGATAATTATTTCTAAATTAGCTACATTACTTAATACTTTTTACAAAATGCTACGATAATATGTGTTACGTGTACAACTTTTTTGCTTAATAATTGGACTAAAACGACACTAAATGTGTGAAAACGAAATGATTACAAACGTTTTGCAGAACTATGCACTTACAATAAATTATAGAGTTTCTCTTCTTTTGAATATATGCCAAATGCCTGACAAATTTTTGTAAAACGAATATTTCTCACGCCTTAAAAAAGAACAAAACATTATTACAATTTAGTGATGTTCCAGATATTAGTATCCATATTACGAATTTTTTGTCGGATCTTTTTTAGGAAGTACGTGATATTAAAAATTTCAATTTGAAATAGTAGGTAGCGATAAACAGTATGTAGTGAAAGTGGTCTTAATTATCTTAGACACATATATTAAAACATATTACGTCAACCTGGTATCTATAAAATTAGCCATACTTTAGTTAGTTTTATGATAAATACCCATCATAACACTATCGATAATCTTATCCATACTAATATAAATTAAAAATTAAGTATGCCTGTTTTTTCGTGTGGAAACAAATTAAGAGGCTAGAGAATGGCATACGGCCAATATTTACAACCTATCAAAGATAAAAGATAAGTTATCGGGCAACCATTGTTATTTTTCAATAAGTCTATAAGTCCCACAATGTGATAGGTGGGAAGCCTGTCGCCAACTGGGCTCATATTCAATCCCAAGCAACAGTTTTTTTATAAGAAAATTGGTAAAAAACCACATTCTTTTTGTTGCCTAACCCGGGAATCGAACCCGGGACCTCATGAAGTCAAGTCCAACGCCTGGACCGCTAGGCCACAGAGGCGATAAAAATATCTTAGCAACAAAACTCCAGCAGGCTTATCTCTAACTGTAGATACGATATTAACATTGGCCGGTAGACTACTTTTTATCTCAATATCTAAACAAGTTGCTGTGGAACAGTTTAATAACTTTGTCATACGGAAGCAACATCTAGTCGCTTTGAATAGAATACAGAAGGGTTATTAAAATCTTTTAAGAAACCAATACTGATCACATTGACATAGTGTTTTTTTTTTAAATGGCTTATATATTGCTAGCCCCGTGGTTTTAACAACTTCACCGGTAAAATTTAGTTTAATTCATTTTTGTTGATTTTATCTTTAATGATCCGAATCCGAGGAAATCCGGACATCACTATACATACAATATTATTAAAATATTAGAAAAAAATGTAAGAGCATAGTCCGCAAAAGTGCAAATTTGAAATAACCTCTCGCATCAGAAATTTGAAGATGAACGATATCACATTATACTTTGCTACGTCGATGCCATATTGGAAAATACTATCAGCACAGTATGTGGACATTGGTTGCAGACATGTGTTATACAATAAAAGGGCTAACATCCATTTCTGCGTCCCTTTGTCACATTGCAAACGTCTCTCGGTCAAAGGGCGTAATGGATGACTTCTAGTTTGTTCTTCCAATGACTCGTCTAATGTTAACTTCTGATACATAGCTTCGTTTAGTTCCTGTGTCGATTCAAATCTGTATATTTATTTTTATTTATTGTTTTTCTATTATATGTATTTAAAATACGTGCTTAAAAAATTATAATTTACCTTTTGTCGAAGTACGAGGGCGGTGTAGTGTCTAGATCTGTACCGGATGGCTGAAAAAAAAATTAATTAAATTAGATAGTAATGTTATGGTTGACTAACATCTATTATACAAGTATATAATTTGTTTACTTTGGGATTCATTTTTTTATGTAATTTGTCCAGAAGTTAATTAATGGGGAGTTCTGTCGAAGTAAATACCATATTTATTTTACAAAAGAGAGCCAGAAGGGCAATTTATAACCTACGCCCAAGAGTTTTCCTGAAAAAAAAATCAAAGAAATCAAAATTCTAACTATACCCAGTACATCTTTGAAAACTTAACGTATGTTCACAGAAATTCAAGTTCATTTAAAAGAAATTGTGATATAAACAGTGTCAATACAAGGAATAAAAATAATTTTGCTGTGCATGTATCTCGTCTCTACAGAGTAAGCCATTCTTTCATAGGCCAATGTATACAGTTCTACAATAAACTTCCCAATTATATGAAAGACCTTCCAATTAATAAATTTAAGAAATGTATTAAATGTAAATTAAATGAAAACAATTATTATACCAATGCTGAATATTTAGTTCATAAGACGGCTTGGGATTAATTGCTCCTCAGGCCAATCTCTTATAAATATAATGTATCATTACATTAATTATTGTAAACATATTTAAAAAAGACAAGCCCGCTGAGTTTCTCGCCGAATCTTCTCTGTGTGCGGCCGCGTTCCGATCCGGTGGTAGATTTATTATTGTATAGACGCGTCACAAGCTCGTCAAGACGAACACGGGAATACAAACTTTTTGAAAATCGGACAAGCGGTTGTGAAAATATTTTTGAAAAACTGTTGAAAATTCGGAAAATTTGAAAAATTTATATGAAAAGGTGTCGTGAACATTGAAAATATTACCACCTAAATTTAAGAAACAACGAGAGGAATCAAAAAAGGTAAATATGTCAAGGGTTTGTTGTATTATTTCCTAATATTTAATCTAATTATATGAAATTGCTATAGGGCTTAGGTGGATTTTTTACAAGTATGAGAATTGATGTTTTTATTAAGTTTTTTAAAGAATTTATTATCCAATCTTCAATCTTGTAGGTTTGCGTGAAATAAATATTTATTATTATTATTAATGGGTTTAATATTATGTGTTATTTCTAATTTTACCATAAAGAAAAGAAAACAGAACGGAAGTCTAAGGAACAGTTTACTTATTTCTTAAGGTAGGTTGATCTCGGTTGTGGGCGATAGTAATCATAAATTGTAATTTTCTATTTTTAATATAATTAAAAACTTGTAGACACAGTAGTTTGTATTGTCATAAAAACTAAGTATAAATAGAAATATATATGGAGCGAAAACACATTCTATCTACTGGCCGATACATGAGCCGCCGGGCGGGTAGCCCGGGAGCGTACAACTTGTGGGCGTTTGGATACTGAAGAACTTAGAAATATCAGAACAAGGCCGTAACACGTGATCCACTCGATCCTGATGTCCACACGCTATCATTCAGTACTCTCGCACTAACTAGTAGCGTATGCCTTTCCGTTGCCAAACAAACCATCGTGAACATAGGAATAAGCATCCCACTATGACAACAAAAGTAAACCCCCGAAGGGGAAGGGAGAGCTCCACCCCGCTCTTCCCGCGTGAGTGCCAACCAAATAATGCACCCCCCGAATGACCCACAACCCGGGCCCTAGATCATAATTGAATTAACAATTACGATCTAGAATTATCTCTTTGCCATCCTATGACAGGGAGAGACCTATTACCAGTGGCGACCTCCGTACTAGACAGCGGTCCGAGCACTGCAAGGCGTTCACAATGAATGCTTCACGAAGCATGCTCGCTTTGACTTATATAGCCGTAGTAGCCAATAAACAAGCTAAGACAACACCTGCAAGCGCACCTGCTACTGCACGTGGTTTTACTTGAAGCCTTTGAATGCCAATCTACATTGCGCTAGTTGCTACGTCAACTATACTAGTAACCACAGTATCTAAGCCACGCATACGACCTTGCGACATATATAATATATTATATCAAAAAGACCTGACAAGCAATTCTAGTTACGAGTCTAATATAATTATAAAACCTGTCAGAAGAAATTATGGTAGCTTGTAATTTTTTCTCATTTGCTTTTAAGATAAAGGGTAAAATACCAATTACATATATTTTTTTAATTGGTATATGGAGTAATGATTATAAGCATTTTACAGGCGTATATGATAGTAAGTTACCGATAGAAACAAATATGGTCCAAGACACTTGTCGGTATTACGTTATTAATTTAAATTTTCTGAATTTTCCACACAATCGACCACTGTATCACTAGTGATCTTGTTGACAATTACCTGTTTTACCTGCGTTCGCCTCTTACGAGGTGCTTGGCAGAGGGGCAGGTGATCTATTTTAGTTACCGACACCAACACGATGGAAAACTGAACTTTTGCCGTAGCGGGCGCTGTTATTTGTCATTGAATAGCTCATAAATAGTTGAGCCGATTTTATTGAACTCTTTTAAGTACATTAGGTGCTTATCTGGGAGACATAAATTCAAGACTGGTTCCGAAAGCCTATGTTGGGGTCAGTATATCATAAAACTTTCAAAAGATTGGGACAATTTTAAAACTAATTTGTTTATTTCAACGATATTCTGTAGTTCAGGTGGGAATTACTCAAATGAATAAAACAATTCAATTTGATAAGTATGTCTTTCATATCAGGTATCTACAAGATCATAAAATAAAAAAATCAAATTTGGTTTAAAGAAACCAGACGAGAGAATTGGTTTCCGAATTCCAAATTCCAAACACACATTTTGCAGAATATTGTTTTATACACTTTATCGCACTGCTGCTTCATGACAATGCAAGACCACATACTGCACAGCAGACGGCTTCTCAATTAGAAGAGCATCAATTGGAATTTAAAAAATATGCACCTGAACCTAACTTCAACAGATTATTATTTTTTTCGAAAAATTCGATTTCGATGGGGCAGTCCAAACCACGTCCAAAGATTTTATTGTTTCCCGTTCGAATGTTTTTTTAGTAGAGGGACAATGAATTACCTGAGATGGCATAGGAATATGCATACGAAATAATGGTTCACGCTTTGATTAAATAAATATATTACATTAAAAATATTCGACTTATGTTCCTCCTCCACAAAACGCCAATTACAGATGTAAGGACCTGATATATTCAAGTACGAATATTACTCTCAACCCCAAAAATGTATGAACCCTAAGACGTTGAATTGTATAGCAGTTCCTCGCTTCCCCGCACTTCAGCTATTTGCCAGAATTGTTTCAAAGCAATATTATAAAGAATAGGCGTCTATTGGGATGTGTGGTCGATGTTCCACACTCACTTAAATCAGAAGATCAAATTCTTAATTTCTTAATGGGTTAGTTTCATAAATAAAGAATCATGGACAACGTAATCAAATGCCTAGGGCATATCATAGATTGTACTAAGTGCACTCTGATAGTTCTCTGTTGTTATATATTATTTGATAAATAGTTGATCTTGTTGTTTGTATTGGTGGTTGGATAACTAGAGTTTAATATTGACTCAAATATGTCGTTAATTTAAATTTGAAATAATTTTAGGAACGGGTGGAAAAGTCGAGTGGGGGCGTACCTGGTTCTCTTTGTCGTCGCTGTCGGAGGAAGCGCGACGGTTGCGACAGAGCTCGCGCTGGCAGCGGCAGGCGCGGCCGCAGCCGAGCTCGGCCTTGACGCAGCCGCACATCTTGGTGGAGCAGCTCCCGCGGCACGTGCAGTGCGGCGCGCCGTCGACGCCGCGCTTGGCCCCGCGGCCCCCCCCCCCCCCCCCCCCGCCCCCGCTCGACTCGTTCGCCGTGAAGTTCATCGTGAGCCGCGACCGCTGCGCCTGTATACGTTTGAAAAGAGGCGTCGCTCTCCAATCGGGGTCTTTGTCTGGATCTTCAAACTCGTCATCTTCTTCGTCGGTGGGCTCAATGTATTCTATCTTCTTAACGGCATCAATTCCGTTCTCTTTCTTCGACCGCTTCTTAACCTTTTTGCCTACATTCCTCAATTCTTCTAACTCATCAGCCAGTCTTTTCTAGAAACATCATACAAAATATGTAATCATTTCTTATTTGTAAATTGTACAATGTACATTAGTACTAGAAATATGAAAATCTATTTATTTTGTATAACCCGTACGAATTAACTAAGCACCTCAACACTGTGATGTAATTTATAATTTTCATTTCATTTTTTATACATTTACATTCTTTATGTTGCTAAAAGGTTGGTTTGATAATGGTAGCAAAGATGCTATCGCTACTGAACCCTACTATCACTTGCGGCGAATGCAGCGAAAGAGGGGTCACATTCTAGTGGACATGCACACTTGACGAGTATGACATACAAAAATTGAGTGTTATAATTTACCAAATAAAACACTAAAACCTAATATTCACTACTAACGTAAACAAGTTTATCGGCCGCTCGCTCAATCCTCCAAATCGAAACGTATAGTAAACTTAAGTTAACATAGATTTTGCCTTTACGATCTTTTTAAAATATTTAATTGTTTATCAATATTTAAATAAGGTGCTAACATCAAAAATAAGGTTTATAAATAAAGTCTTCAATATCCTATCTACCGTTAGAGACTGACCTATTGGAGATATGTTGCTGAGATTTTCTGAATGATTAAAATGAACAGTGATTGTCTGGTTACGGATCTATAGTATATCTATCGTAGACAGGTTATTGAAATTGACTGTTAATAAAAGATAAGCTTACATTCTCCTGTTCCACCTGCTCTAGCCTATCTTGCTGGTACTGTATAACATTCTGCAGCTGTTTGCATGCTTCACTCCGATCCGATCTCCCAACTACACCCCTTTGTAACGCCACCAAAGCACTAAGCTATAATAAAAATTTATAAGTCGTAGTATTATAATATTTATAAAAAGATTACAGAATTAAACACATTACAGAAGAATCAGTATTTTAGAAACTTGATGTTCCAAAATATTTAAAAAATACTTATTCCTTATTACTTGTTTAATCTTACTGGATTATGTTCGTCGTACTACAAAAAAGTAAGCACTCGTTGAGCACTTCTTTGACTAAGCACTGTAAAATTGGATTCTCAACCAATAACATACTAGCACATCATCCAAGTGTACCACGTGTATCTGTGTACATATTATTTTTAATGAATCTACAAGTATTTATGCCTGCTTTTGTATATGTGCATGTGTGTATGTTTCTGCGTGTGTGATACGGAAGTTAAGCATGACTAAACTAAGAACTTCTGTACAAATCATTGTGAGTTTCTAATATAAATAATATATGTATTTATGTAACTAGGATTCAATGTTAAAACCAAATTAAGTACAAATGGACCATGTTATGTTAGTAAATACATTTTTTTAGATAACTTGTGTCAGTAATATTTATTCATTTTAGTTTAATTATTATTCTTTATAAATTAAAACGTATAAACACTATAATCCCCGTGTTGGTCCGGGCTCCTTTGTAGAATAGACCATCTGCCTTCCTTGCCAGGCAGCTCGTAAAAGGCGAGCATAGGCTCACCGTGACTACCACCGTGACATCTGACTAGGTGGTAGAGTTTAGCAACGACTCGCCCGGATTGGTACCACCGCCTTACCAATTTCTGCCGCCATAACGTCATGACGTGTTCCGGTTCGGAGGGTAAGGTAAATTACTAATCCGTGCTTGCACATCGCTTGAGCTTTAACATTATCATGCAATTGAATCAGTTCATTTTCGTAAATTAGAAATATTCTATTTGATTATAAAAATATTTACATAATTTAATTGAACACTGTAAGAAAATATGTCATTTTATTTGTAATTTATTCTTTCAGTGGAAGCGGAATCAATAGTCTTAATATTGACGGTCATGATTGATGATAACAACCACTTCCTTTACACCGTTACTGTAAAATGCTTGCATGCTGCTGTTGCTAGTCAAAGAGAAATAAACAGCCCATTTCATAGTTTCTTATTCAATTAATTTTCTAGTATTTTTACAGAAATAAAATATAAGTTTTGATTATCACGTAGGTACAAATAATTAATTTTCAAACTTTTTGTCTAAATACTACACGAAACTCGATGAAATACAAAAAGAGATTAGTGCATACCTTTTGTTCATTTTGCATTTTTACGTTGGCCAGACGTTGTTCAAACTCAGTCTTATTAGCTTCAAATTCAACCATCAGCCTGTCGTAAGCTTCTTTAATCTCCTCGTACCTCGCTTGATAGCCCTTTTCACTCTGGTTCTGTAGTTCCCGTTTTGCATCCACAAGGAATTCAAACAGACATTTCAAAGCAACTTTAGCTTCTAACATTGATTGGATATTGTCCCATTGTGTTCGTGATTTATTTTCTGTAAAAAAAAACTTTTTGAAAACCTTAAAGAACATGTAATTGGCTTGTGTGCTCTTATTTAGTGGCATGAAACAAACTTTTTTCCTATTCACTCTCTTCTACAGATTTGCAAACATCCAATGAATGCAAAATAGATAAAGGCTACATATGGCTCAATGACTTTGTTCATAGTAGCCTCACTGTAATTACTAAAATTCTTTGTAATTAGTCAATAATACTTTTTTTAGTTAATATATACAGTTTGCTTAATGTGGTCTGCTTGAATTTAGAGTTATGTTAAGCTAATCTTTTAAATTCTTCACCTTGGTCAGCAGTCAATATCTTTTGTTGGAGGTCAGAAATCTGTGCCTTTCGGAGTGCCAAGTCATTTTCTAACTCCACTATCTTCTTTCTATTTTCTTCATCGTCGGTGCTGTTTCGAAGGCTTTCTATTTGTTCTGTTATCCACGCTCTAGAACAAACAATTTTTGGTAGAAAGCACACGCGAATATTCTGAATATTATGTTATTACATTTATTATTATTACATGGTATGTTATTACATTTATTGTTATTACTACACCGATCAACCACGAAGCTCGGATTCGATTTCAGACGGGGGCAGGCATTTGTGTTATGAACATATATCTGCATATGTATTTTGTCTGCATATGTCTGCATTTCAAGCTCTGGGTGTTTATTAAATTAATTCTGGTATGTATCTATTTAAGTATTTCTATTTATTAAAATCGTTGACTAACACCCATAACACAAGCATATAATTTGCTTACTTTGGGGTTAGATTCAATTTGTGTGACTTGTAAAATGATATGTTTAACCAATCTGGGTTTAGATTTTAAACCCTATTGTTACTTTCGACTGGACCAAAACAATGACACATACGGACGTTTATGTAAATTTTTATATACAACCAAATTGTTAATAATCTCAAAACACTTCCATTCAAATGTTTCGAAAGAAGTTGTTTGACTTGCTGTTAGAAAAAATATATGATAGTGTCAAGGATTTTTGTGTAGAAAAGTTATACAGTGAAATATTGGCAATAATTATTAGCTTATAATAATGAAAGTTATCTTGAATGCCGAGGAGTTTGTTTTGCCGTTTCTTCTCCTCTCTGGCTAGGTTTAGAAACAGTGGTAGTACAAGGCAGATAAATTGAGGTCCTGGTTGCCAGAGTTTGTTTCGCCGTCTCTTCTTCCGGCAGGGTAAGTTTGGAAACGGTGGTAGTTTGCGGTAGATAGGGTTAAATCTACCGTAAATTACCTTCAAATTTTGTAATAGATAATGAGACTAGTTATAAATATAAATAATTTGCTTAAAAGTTATAATATATGCAATATTTTTTTTTAAATTTTAAAATATTTGTTCACCGAAATGTGGTAGTATACCAACATATTATATTTTCGTAACATCTTATTAGCACACATATTCTGCAACTAAATTATTTTAATTTAATTTTATTTTAAGTGTTCTGATATATTCTAATTTCAACATTTTACCTGTGCTTTAGATAAGTTTTATAAAAAAAAAGAAATATTTCACCTAAACTGTATATAAACCACGTAACCTTCGTCCTTTCTTGACGAAAATTTCATCTGCTTGGATGAATTGATTTAATATAGCTAAAGGAACAATTACTATATTTATATGTTAAATATTAGGGATATTCATTGCATGATTTAAAGACTGTGAGTCATTAGAAAAAAACGACGAAGGTTACGCTTTCGAACTATGTTCAAAAGGATTTTTTTTCTGTTTCAAATATTCATGTAAAGTTTTTAAATATGTACGTGATTTTTTTTTAAAAATTCGTGATATTTTTTTTAATATTAATGTCAATTATTTAAATATTCATGTGAAGTTTTTAAATATTTATGTGATATTTATAAATATTATGTGATTTTTTAAATATTCATGTGACTTTTTAAAAATTCATGCATTTTTTTTTAAATAATCGTGTGATTTTTTTTAAAGTATAACAGAAGTCGTACCTATATTCCATGAGTTCTTCCAGCGACTTCTCGGCTTCAACAATACTGAGGTGTACCTCCAGCTCTTGTTCAATATACTGCTGCACGGCTCCAGCCTTAACACTGCCTTTTGCGTTCCTCTTCATTGCAGTCGTCTTTTGTCTGTCTAGGGCCTCCTATAATTCATAAAGCATTCTAACTGAGTGATAAAATGTAATATTTTCTGGAGAATGGGGTAGCCATTGGATTTGCGTATGTAGCCTAAAATGCCGGCCACGAAATAGTGATGCACCGGTAGTAAGTTTGCTGAGCACTATTAAAATTTATTTTAGATGGGTGCCTCCGTCATGAAAAGAGGGGCGCTATAAGTTTTATGAGGTCTGTGTGTTCGTGTGTATGCGAGCTGCAGTATTATCAGTGTCAATAATATATAAAGTTTGTAGAGGCGAGACAAAAGCGATTGTACCTTGAGGCGCTTGTTGACGGCGACGGCCTCCTCCATCTTGCGCTTGAGCACGGTCTGCTGCTTGGCGTGCAGCGTCTCCATCTTGGCCATGGCGGTGGCTCGCTTGCGGTCGGCCGTCCGCAGCCGCACCAGCGCGCGCTCGCTCTCCGCCTTCCAGCGCCGGAACTTCTCGCCCTCCTCGCGCATTTGACGAATTATCTTCACCTGCACGATACCACGACGAACAAACGTCATGCACTTGGATTTTTGTTTCACAGGAATTACTATATTGCTACTCATATTACATATGTTAACCACTAACCACATCTATTTATATCATACTTGTTAGCATAAATTACTCGAATTTGAAATTACATTAAATGAATTGGTCGCAGCACAGGGATGTCATGTCCCATCTTCACCCACTAGATAAATGATATCATTGAGATAATTGAATTATTTCATTCCCGCAATCACTTGTACTGATTGGCGATACTCGCTCCGTACTTGCCATTGTCGTTTTCCAGTTCGGAGGCTAGGGCTAGGTTCTAGGTTGCTCCTTATTATTAAACAATGGAATATAAGTATTTATATTGAGAAAATGCCTTAACCATAATATTTCCAATTTATTTTTTCTTTTATCTTTAAATTGATTTGATTTTTTTTTAATTTAATTTGATTGAATTGATTATTCTAACGTCAAAATTTGTATACTAAAACATAATTAAACATTTCTATCACTATGACACCAAAAAACAATCTTCCAAACCGTAAACTACAAATAAATATATTTTAACTCAAAATCCCACAATAAGAGTGCTAAAGTCAACAACATAACTACATGAACTTTTTATCTCTCCTCCCAATAGGTATTGCCTGGAAAGCTACTACAAAAGTCAGACAAACCTACAGGACAATATTACTAAACACTTAAATAGTACATACCTTAGTAGCCTTCATGGCCTGTAACTCAGCATTCAGAGCCGCTATCTTCTGCTCATTCTTTTCTTTAGTCTTAATAATATTAGCCTGCTGCTGACATTTCTTTTTTAAGTCCGATATTTCTGATTCCAACAAAGCAATTTTGCTCCTTCTTTCCTCTTGTGAAGGATCTTTTGTCTAAAACAGAAAGTACTTATTTTATGCTATCAGTTTTGGGCTTGTTTCAAGAAAATTGTCCAAATGTTTTCCTACCAAGTACCTCGAGTGAATTTCTTTATCATTTATCGCCCAGTTTAATGTTATACAAGTGAAATTCTGTCTGTCTGTTATGATTTCGCGGTTAAACAGCGGGACCGATTTTAATGAAAACTTATACGCACATATTTTTTTAAATCAACCCGAAAGGACGTAAAAATTGTTACTCCCTGTTATGTCTGGGTTTGTTCGAAAGCGCAATTTATTGAGTTTAAGTAATGCACGATTTGACTCCACCATTCCAAAGCAAGACATCTAAACTTCAGCGATTTTTTTTGATTCAGTTTCAATAACATATCTACATTAAAGGATAATATTACTTTAGAATGATGGATAGAAAACTAGTTATATTTTTAAATAAATAATTAAATAACTTATTAGCAATTTGCTAAGTTAAAGCTGGCCATAGAAGTTTTGTTTGATATTATTTGTTATGAAAAATATTTAAAACTTGCCTTAGTTTGCTTTATTTGCTGTAAGAGTTCATCTCTCTCCTTTTCCAAGTGCACAATTTTCTCTTCATTCTCCCGCAAATTACTGTGACTTTCCAACATTTCTTTATTATTGGCTAATATTGCCTGCACAACTGACGCTTTGATAGCCATTGCACGATTAAGCTCTTGTAGTTCTTGGTTTAGTGCCACCTAATAAAATAAACAACAATCATAATATAAAACCTCGTATCATGTTGTATATTAAAAATAAACTCCGAAACTAATGAGTCTATTTCAATAGAATTTTGTACTAATCTGTTATTTGGTAAAACATACAAGATTCTAGCTGCCTGTTCCGGCTTTGTTCATATGGTAATTTTATATGATTGTATGATATGTAAGCTATTCTATCTTTCAAGTTGAATCAAACTGAACACGGCGTGCGAATTTGATTGAAATTGGTTAAGTAGTTTAGAAGTAGATATTAAGATGACAGTTTTTTTCCCAATATCTCAATGATTTCCTATAAAAGAACTAGATAACTTTCATACAAGAGCAAGGATATTTTTTTTCTTGTACTAGACAGTGTCTTTACATACAAAATATGTTAATGGTGCGTTAAAAACCTCAGGCTGCAATGCTAAACATATTAAACCTATCTAGAATACGACAACGGCGAACACACTAATTTCATCACATGAACAGTAACACCATGTGATACCAATCTGGGCAGGTCATTGTTTGACTATACCACCTTGATATCTACAATGAACAGAAGAAAAAAGATCACCTGTCCCATAGCTCTCTTTTCCTCTTCTAAAACAGCTTGGTCTTCGTTCAAAACTACTTCATCAAACACTTTTTCACCATCGTCATCCTTAACAAACGACAACTTAATTTCATGATCAATTAATTCTTCGTTAGTCTTCAAATTAACTGATTGCAAATCTTCGAGCCTAGATTTTATTTCTTTTAAGTAATCAACTACACTAGTCCTTTGTGTGTTGTCCTCTTGAGATTTTTCAGATATGTTAAGATTTTCAATTGTTTGATTGCATTGTTCCGTCAATTCATTCAGTTTTCTTTCAATTTTATCTTTAGCTGCCTCCGCTAAAAGTGCTTTCTCACATAAATTCGTATTTTCTATAAGCATGTTAGTTAGATGTTCTGTCACTTGCTTGTGTTTTTTCAAAAGTTCAGCATATTTAGTCTTTTCCTTTTCCAGTTCTTCTTGGAGTTGTTCATTATTTTGTTCACTAATTGTTGGTAGCTTACCGACTAACTGTAATCTGAGCTCATTGACTAGATTGTTTAACCTGTAAGTACAATTTTTAGGATATAGTTTGTATTGGTTTGACCACCTCGTTGGTGCAGGCTTAACTCAACCGCGAGATTCGGGGTCGATTCCCAACTGGTGCAGGCATTTGGATGATGAACATTTAGATGGCTGCATTTCCGGGTTTGGGTTTTCATTAAATTTATTCTAGTAATTGAATAACACCCACAACACAAGCATATAATTTGCTTACTTTGTGGATATAATTCAATTTGTGTCCAGGGATATTATAGTAATTGGTTATCTGTCTGCACATGATAGTGTGTTTTACCGAATCAGTCAATATTTTTTTAAATAGCTACTCAGAAAACGTACCTGAACACGTAAAAAATAAGAACAAAAAGACAAATAAATTATATATTTCATTTATGCTTTATGTTATTACTTTTACGAGTCCAGGATACGTTTTCTGAATAGTTATTTTAATTTTATGCAACATCCCCATTACGCGTGGTCATCGCATCACATCTGAATAAATTTTGTTATTTATTTGATTGCTGCATATGAGTAAGCCGGGTTTATTGCAGGGAAAATGGGTAAACAACACAGTAGCTTTTAACGTCCAGCGTTACGAAGTTCGCCGGGTCGGCTAGTATATAATAGTTACTAAAAAGTGGGGCATCAGTGAATGCTTCCAGCTGACATCCATACACCGCGCGCGCCGGTCATTGAATTTGAGCAATTAAATGTGGAATATGTAAAGTATCATCACGCCCATATCCCCGAAAAGGTAGACAGCGGCATCTACCTACGACTAGCTGAAGATTTAAAGTATTGTAATTTTTATATATTGTTTGTTTATTTTAGTATTTTTATTATTTCAGTCAAATATTCAGAAGATTAAGGCGTTGTACCTTGTATTATATAAGCAAACTAGCAGCCCATCCCAACTTTGCACGGGTGAAAAAAGTTCTTATTTTTCCTAGAAATAACGTAGCCTATGGTCATCAGGGATAGTGTCGGCTTCTAATGATGAAACATTTTTAAGCAATTCAATTCTTCGGAGCTTATTCAATACAAAACAAACAAACAACCAAATCTTTTCTCATTATTATTGGTCAGCATAAATCAATGTTAACTCCGCAGTTACGCAATTACGCATTGGTGCCGACCCCAAATCACGAAATTGTTAAATCAGTAAGGAAAAGTATTATCGAAATCGGTTTAGTCTATTAAAAGCAAGTTCTAACATAAAAAAAACAGAAGTCGCATTGAGAGAATCCACCGTATTTTCTTGTGGAGACGAACAAACCTGACGATCTCGGCGGCCTTGGCGTCCTGGTTGATGATGGGCTTGTTGCGGATGCGGCGCGCGCGATCGGCGTACCGTAGCGTGGACACCGTCTCGTCCAGGTTGTAGTCCGCGGGGGACACGCACGCCACCATCAGCGTCAGCGAGTTGCCGCCCAGGCTGTCTGGGGACCGACCATCGCATTCTTCAATATGTTCTCTTTTTATAAGATGAAGGCCAACGACCATACATATTTTCTTTTGAGTATTAACCAAATTCTTCTCCACCGCGAAATACAATTTATGGAATTCTGACGCCACGACGATAGGAATAGGTAAATCGCTGGTATTAATGCAAACGAGCTGCTATACAGCACTCTTCCCACCTGGTAACTGACTGTCACTTGTCATTCTCAACACTTGATCTTGAGAATAGAAAAACATCTTACCAAAAGTGGCAAGGTAATAATGCCAACTTGAGACTAGGATGTTAGGCCTCTTAAGTGAATAAGTTTACTTGCTACTCTGACCTCCCTCTTTCAGGCTGGACGACAGCGCAAGACAAAATAAAAAAAGAACAAGTCGTCACAGAACGTTGACAAATCGCTCTTACGAGCTGCTTGACAGGAAAACAATTGGCCTGGATTATTTAAAGAAGCCAGAACCCAACTCGAAAAAATACACAAAAAACACCCAAGTACATAATGCATTTTCACGCCCCACACGCAAGAAGTACGCCTCGAGTTAGCATTACAGTTAAATCAGCCACGATTAGTCGAAAGTACTTAACAGTCCTACAATGTAATAAGTAGCAAACTGATCACCAATCAGTGGCAATCCCTGGCAACATTTTTATTAGAAAATTAAAATAAAATTGTATTTCACTAAACCGAGAATCTAACTCGAGACCTGAAGTAGTCAACGCCAATACCGGACCACTAGACGTCAAAGACAAAAAAAAAACATTGAAACCATTAGAAAATATTTTTAAATGTTTTAGTAATCTGCTGTGTTTACATATTTCCCTATATTTATTACAGCTTGAGACAATATTATTAATATCATTGGATCTCGTTTGCGTAAGGAAAGAAGTGACGTCATGGACTCGGCAAGTACCCAACTAATCATATCGCAAAAAAGCATCTTTACGCCCTTATCCCAAAAGAGGTAGGAAGAGTCACAACCAGGGCACCACCGACAAGACACTAAGAGCCACAATGTTATACGTGGCAAGCCTATCGCCAACCGGGTAAATATCCAGTCCTGGGCAACATTATTTTCATTAGTAAATTGAAAATACACATTTCATAATTATTGTTGTTGCCCAACTCAGGGATCGAAACCCCGGGTCCTCAAGAAGTCACGTCCGACGTCGGACCGCTAGACCAAAGAGGCGATCATATAGCACTAATTTTCTACAACATCAAAATGAACATACCTTGTAACAACCTTGTGAGTTTACTATCTCGGTAGCCGATGAAGCTTCTGTTGGTGCCATCACCTAGGGCGGATATAACATTTCCCAGAGCTAAGAGACCTTGGTTGATTTTAACCCCTTCTTTCAACCTTTCACCACTTGCTTTTGTCTTTTTGATACGCTCAGAGCCCGCTAAATCCACTAAGTGAAATTTCGATGTTGTTGCTATATTTCTAAAATATTAATAAAACCTTTACTACTAGCTGGAGTTTTTTCCTTTTAATAATTGAATGTGGTAAAAAATAATTTGACCAACTATTTTAAATCCGAAAGTATTGCAACAACTGAACTAAATATTGTAGGTAACAGAAATATATCAGATTGGAGTGATTAGACAGACAAGGATGTGAAATCCTGATAACTTTCGTAACTAAATATTAATTAATTAAGAATATTTATTACATTGTTCTGATTTTATTTTGCTATTATTAAAATCGTAAGTAATTATGTTACTTGTTGCGCATTCTTCTTATTCGGAATACCTACACAATGTCGCAGTAATTTACCAGTCTCTTTATCTACATATAACTTTACACCAAGTCCTTTGTGGAGTAGGCAGAGATATCGAGTGCCATTTCTGTTCTTCACAATACATACACTCTTGTTTCATGACCTGAACCTTGTTCAAACAATTTGCCATTTGTAATACCAAGGACATTTAGGACAAATAGGGTATTTTCAATAAATCAGTGTTTGTTCTAGTTTTTCTGTCTTATTGATAAATTATTTTATAATATAGACTTCAGTACTTCAAGGTTTATGTTGACAGTACAGGCTGTATCACAATTCCCAGGGGAATAAAAACTGTTATGTCAACTTAAACTTGAGAGTATTTTAGTTTATGTTTATTAAATAATTTATACAACTACATCAACTTAAATGTCTTGAACTAGGCGGCTAGAGGAATTTTAAGTAAAACAGTGGATGAAGTAGTATTAAATTATGACATTAACATGATTACTTACTTATCACTACGGCTTTCTTTGGCAATGACAATAGTAAATACTGCATGGCTTCTGCTTGATGCCTGATTCATAGCAGTGGAACCAGTAACTCGACCTATGGATCCTCTTTCAAGTACCATCATAGTCTCCCTCGTTGATGTTACAGGTAGTTCAGTGATACCTAAAATTTAAAAATTGAATATTAACTAAAACTCTTCATAATAAACATTAACGAATCTGCAATAATAAAACTATGTCATGTGAACAAGCATGTGGCTTTCCTGATGGTAAGAGACAATTGCGACCTACACACAATAGATGCAACAGGTGTATTAGTAGCGTCTTTTAAAATAGTTATTTTTATATTATTACAAGCTAATACATTCTTGGATATCAATAAAACATTAAAAACTAAATATCTTCGAGAAAGTACTGCAAGAACACCTAACTTATTATCAACATCAGTCTACTCTACTTTGTGAATACTTACTTCTTGAGAGGCTGAGGTTCATTGTACTCTTTTTTATGTTATAAAAACAGTAAAATTCACTATGTCATACCTTGCAGAATAACACCTTTGTTGATATCTTCCCTGATTTCTAGTACACTGTGACCCCTTTCTTTACCAGAGAGCAAGTCATAGCACTGTTCTTGGTACAGTTCCATAAATGATACACTCACTTTGAAGATAAACTTATCTTCATGAGTTTCTATGAAGTCAAATATGTCAGCAACAGCTTGAGGTATCACACCTGCAATTATATTATTATACAAGTTTTTAATTACATTAAACAAGTATACATCCTGGGATAATTTACACAAATTTAATACAATCCCCAAGTTTTTTGGGATGCTTTTTCCCTAATTGTATGTATGTTTTAACACTTAAACAGATGCCAGAATAAATTCAATAAATAAATCCAGACCCAGAAATGCCGACATCTAGATGTTCATCAAATTAATGATATTCTAATTTCTAATACACTGTCCTTCCGTAGAGCACCTGCAATTTCTTATACCTAATTTTTACTAGTGGTAAAGTTCTGTACAGCAACTTGCCCGTATAGGGATTAGTGGACACAGATACAGATAAGGCGGTGGCCTTACCTATTCCTACCGCCATAATGACTATCATGTTCTGGTCTGGCGAGTATCCTTACTATTGACTGGTGTGATCGCCTGACCTGACCTTACGCTCATTGACTTATTCATATGGGTAGGGTCAAAGATTTGGCTGATACTGAAACAGGAGATTACACTGAATGTGCCTTAAAAAGTTATAGGTAACACAAACTACAACAATACCAACAAAATAGGTACCTACTTTAAGACAACCATGCTAAGTTGTGCATTGAATACAATGGTGGATATGTTTAACTGTGGATGTTAATAGTGTGAATAGGTAAGTATGTAAATCATTTTGGTACATAAGTTTGATTCTATTTTTTTACCACATGCCTACATTGAATAAATTGTTATGGTAATTGTTATGATCAGTCAGTCCAAAGCCTGTATTTAGAATGGGACATATTGTAATTGTAATACCTACTAACCGTATCTAAGTATGTGTGTCATCACACCGGTCATTGGACTTGAACAAATAAATATGGAATATTAAAAGTGTTATATGTCTATTTTTTTTTTATTTTTTACTGATTTAGTTAAATATTCATGCACTATTTTCATTTTAGCACTTGCCCTGTGCTTGGGATAAATTTCTATAAATTTTAAAGAACAAGCGTTAACGGGTTAGAAAGGAATTAAAAATTTCGCCACGGGACTTGAATCCTCAGTAGCTCAATTGGTTAGAGCATTCGTCGGCTTGAGACGAAAGGTTACAGGTTCAAATCCTGTCTGGGGCGAAATTTTTTCTTTCTTTAAAATTTATGGAAATTCATGCACTAATTTGGAAAGGCATTTAAGTACACAAAAACAATGCAATTTTTTAATTCAATACCAACCTAATTTTGTAGAATCCCCATGTGAGCCAGAATAGTTTGTTCCCATCGTGTAAGTTTTACCTGAACCAGTCTGACCATATGCTAGAATAGTTACATTGTAACCTGAAAAAATATGTAACTTTAGAACAGCCTTTCCCAAAGTGGGCGATAACGCCCCCTTGTGGGCGCTGGAAGCCTAGAGGGGGGCGGTATAAATCTTGAAAAAAATGATTTTTTTTAAACTAGGCGCAACAAATATGTTATTGAGGTTATTGACAAGAAAAAAACGAGGGGGGGGGAGGCGCTACAAATCAACTGATTTTCAAAGTGGGCGTTACATGAAATAAGTTTGGGAACCTCTGCTTTAGAACAATGCAGACATATTTATAGAAAAGCAAAAAAAATATTTTATGAAACATAACAATAGCTTGACCTGCTATACCTTTTTTAGAATTAATTAGGTACTTATCTAAGTTCTTTAATTGGATACCCTTACAATTGGAAGACAATTAAAAATAATATCACTTTAAACAGTGACATCATGCAGTTACATTTTTTTTATAGATATGTAACATACAACTTAAGATTGCAGCAAAATTGAAAAATTTGTCTAATTTCCGACAAGTGACTGTACTGATGTACTACAAAGAAATGTCTTGAATTAGTAGACTTTTACTGGAAACCTCATTTTTGGCATTTGGATAAACTCCAATCATAATTATTTTTGTGGGAATATGTCTTACTTAGAATTTCTATTTTTAAATTTTAACTGACTTTTTAATTTTACATTTTCCATGTTAATCCAGGTCCTCTGAGTAGAATAGACCGTATGCCTCTCTTCCAGACAGCTCATTAGTGGTTAAAATATAGGTCATTGCTCATTAACAATAAGACAACTGGTGGTAAAGTGCTTTACAGCAACTTGTCTAGGTCGAAATCGAGTATCTTATCCTGCGGTCATAATAACACTGTTATGCGCCAGTTTGGAGGGTATGGTAGCCGGTCGACTTACACAACAGGCCTTCCATCCTGGCCTTAAACCTCAGCTCCGTGTTATTGTTCACTGACCTCTCATAAATTAATTTAAAAAAATTAGCCAACTGGTTTGGCTTTTACAGCATAAATGTGAGTCCATTTACCCATATTTGACACCACAATAGAGCTACACCATAGTATATTTTTGTGGGTGAAAATTGTTAAAAAGCCAAATCAAATCAAAAATGTCCAATACTTCAAGTGATAATCCCACTAGGAATAAATTACCTTTTATATGCATTCATGGGTGACATCTATTGTACATAGTATCTTCACGCCCATATCCCCGAAGAGGTAGGCAAAGGTACAACCAAGGCACCCACGACTAGCCGAAGACACTAAATCCCACAATGTGATAGGTGGCAAGCCTATCACCAACCGGGCACATTTCCAATCCCGACCAACATTTTTTTATTAGAAATTTGGAAAAATCCAATTTTCTTTGTGTTGGCCGACCCGGGATTCGAACCCCGGACCTCATGCAGTCAAGTCCAACACCCGGACCGCTAGACCACAGAGGCGATATTGTACATACATTTTGTAACAAGCACTTCTACAAAAGTGGGATCTTAAAAGTAATCTAGTCTCTATACTATGTAGAACATTCTAAAGATAAAGGGGCAACACAGCAACATGTTGGAATAAGAAGATTGTAACATGAAGGGTCTGCAGGCATTAGGAAGGGGTTCAATTTATGATAAGAATTCAGACCAAGCAATCAATATTAAAGAGTAGTTTTCTAAAACTCATCAGACGAACTTTTACGATTTTAAAGTCATTACCTTGAAATAATTTTCCAATTAATCCTTTCACAGCAGTGTCATAGAACTCTTGTTGGGTTATATGTTGTGGGAAAACATAATTATAGGTAAAAGCCAAGTCTTTTATCTGCACTTGTTGTTCCCCGGCCACCACATCAATACATTCATCGCATCCCCGTTCAATCTCCTGTTGCATTAGGGGCCTTATTCTTAGGGCCACTTGAACTGTGTCTGTTGTGTTTTTATTTCCTTCTCCGTCCACCATCTTCACCAGTGTAACTATTTCAGTTATTAAAAATGGATTTTAGACTCTGTTCATGACAATGACAAACTTTTTGAGTGGAAATTATTTTTTTATAACCAGCCAGTGTATAAAATTTCACAATGATTTCAGAATAGATGTCTTACTAACAATAATTTGGGAAGGTCATCAGTCGCACTATTCGCCACTTAATTAACTTACAACAAGACATTGGACCACTGTTTTATTAAATATGTAACTCATTGTATTTAGCTCAAGCAACGACGAAATTCAAAACTGCATTAAATTTAAACAACAACGGCCAATAGATGTTTTTTTTTAGATGTGGGCACAGAGTTAGTATCTGCCATTTGACAAGTTCCTTTTTGTTTACATCAAATCAGAGTAATCAAAATAACATAATATATTCAAAACTAGTACACTTTGCAATTTTTGAGCAGCTTCACAGCCCGCCAGTTATTTCATTCCTTAAAAATACGGCTTTTTTTACCCTGTTGTACCTATGGTTGTACATTAAAAAAATGGCAACATTTCCTCTTAATTCTGTTGAAGTTACCGTCATCCAGATGTCAACTGTCAAATGTTTTGACTTTTAAGTTTGTGTGTGTTTGTGTTTGACACTTTAAAATAGAGGGATTTCGAAAAGCTGTTCTTTAATCATTGTGAAAAATAATATTTTGTATTAAAATAGTACAGAATTGTGCTGATTTTGTAAAAAAGTATTTTCCCAACGTATACAATAAAAGTTAAAGCAATCCAGTTAACAATAAAATCACTAGCAAAAACTGACATCGAGAAATGCCGCCCAAAATAAGAAATTCGAAAACTAAAGAAAATGTGAATAGAAAGCACAACAAAAAGCTTAAACTAGAAACCTTAGAAAGTAAAATTAAGCACCCAAGAAAACCTTTAGCTGATAAAACTAATTCCGCTTCGGATGATAATAGTTTGTCCTCATCCAAACCTTCAAAGAAATATGTGGAAAACACACAAGATGTTGAGATTTCTGAAAGCAACAGACCTTGTCGAACAAGGCGCGTACCAAAAAGATTCTTAAACAATAGTGCTATAACAGATTCACCAAACATTTCATCCAAAAATTTGAAGTCAACCCTTTCTAAGAATTCCAAGGACTATCAGACTAAGATTAAAGCATCACCATTGAAGTCAATTACTGCAAAACAAGTTAATCAAAAAACAAGTACTTCTTTTGTGAAATCACGGCCTAAGAGAGTCTATAAATTGCCTAGTAAAGATGGGAATGCCTTAAGCCCAAAATATAGTCCCATCAAACCTGTTCACGCTAGTACACCTATCGTTGAACACCCTAAGAATAATAGAAGTAAAGTGAACATAGCGAAAAATGTAGACAATAATACAAACCTCAAAAGAAAACTAGTGTCAGATTCTAATAATAATGGTCAGGACCAAAAAACGCCATACATATCTAATCTTCAGGCTTTATCTCCAAATCCTGTAAAACTTGTTCAGAGTAGGCCTAAAAGAACAGTGTCAAAATTAAATGAAAATGTATTCAAAAATACTTCCTTAAAAGTTCTTCAAGACAGGAAAACAACGTCTAACATAGATGCAAGCAAACTTGATGTCTATGAATTTACTTATGATCCTAATGAAGAGCCTCCTCCTAAAAAGAAAAGGAAGAAAATTGTTAAGAAAAATCCAAGCAAACCCAAACCAATCACTTTTAAAAATAATTATGAGAAAAATTTAGCTAAAGCACTTGTCTCTCTAAAGAATACAGTTGCTGCAAAAACCTTACAGAAAACAGAGGAAAAACCTCAAAAGCATGTAAGTTTTAGATTGAGAAATGCTGCAGAGGACACACATAAAGATATAGAACAAGTATCAGGACAGAGTGGCCCAAACCCTGATAATGTTAATGAAAATGCACATAATTCTGTTAGAATTGAAGATATTGCCTTACAATTTCAAGAAGATAATCACAATATAGATTATTCTCCAATAAATTCACCTGGAAGAACAACACCAATTCAAGATACTGGCCATAAATTTCCACTGCCTACACATACTGACCCTCTTAACCTAAATGAGAATCTCAGTTTCTTTGATGATGTCCCAGCAGCCAGTAGCAGCATGAATACTTCTAAACATCCCTTAGCTAGTCCATGGCGGGTTGAGTTTAATAATTTACCAATAAAATGGACTGTTAATACATATGTCAAACCCAACATGACACCTTCGGTTGAAACCTCATTTGTTAACTTTAATGAAACAAAAAAGAAGCATGTCTATACAAATATAGTACCTGAAGAACATGACTTGCCAGAGATGCAAGAAACTACTCCAAGTCTCAAACAAACTAGTATCTTATCATTCATTAAAGAAATGGCAGAGAAAAGTGTCAAAAAGAAAAAGAAAAATATAAAGAATAGTTCTGATCATAATGATATACCAACTATACAACCTCCCCATGTTACCCCTGTCAAAAACAATTCATTAAATGAATCTTTAAGTCCTCAGGAATTAACTTTAGAAAGTACAGAAAAGAATGATAGTCATGTGCTAAAGGAAAAACAAAATAATATCGGACCAAATGCACAGATTACCCCAAACACAAGATCAAAAGACTCGGCAAAAAAGAAAAACAAAGATATAACTTATTTCGGATTTGATGATAGTGAGAATCAGGAAAATATCTCTCCGGAGAAGAAAAATCACAAAGTGAAAAATCTAAGATCAAGATCACATGCAGTACTTAAAGAAATTAATAATGTCAAACATCCTAGTAAAGTAGTAGTAGTAGTTGTGACTCCCTCAACAGCCAAGTCAAACACTTTGGAAAATCCAGACAAACTTTTTGATGAGGTGAAATCAGCTACAGAGCCTCCTATGTTTCCTGAAGTTAATGTTGAAGTAAACCCAAGCATTTCTGATACAAGTGACCTTGAATCACCTAGGAATATTGAAAATGAAGACTCTCAGTCGGTACATTTGTTTGAAGATATTGAAGTTAACCATCATTTGAAGGTAAACTGTGTATTGATATTGTATTAGCTATTAGTTAACCTAACCTAACTATTTTACAATACATACTTTCAACAATAGGCATAACATCCTAATCACAGAACAGTAACAAACGTAACATCCATGGTATTTAGAGCACAAAAAAAAATTATCACTATCTATCTATTTATCTATCATACTCAATAGATTTTATAGACTTTCTAACAATGAACACAGTATTATGAATGAATGAATTATTAAAAAAATGAATTAAAACTAATTATTAATGAATTAACTTATTAAAAAATCAAGGTCTAAGAAAATTTGTTAATAATCGTTAGTGATAACATATGAGTAGGTAAGGTTATTAATGGTAAGAGTACATTTTATAATTTTAAGTGTTTAACGAAAGGTACATAAAAACAGTGGAGGGATAAACAACTATCATCTTATTAATAAACATGGACTAACGTAGGAGTAAAATTTAGTTGATATTATAGTCTGTATCACATTGCAATAAAGACTGTAATACCAGGCTGTACTTTGGAGTACTTAACTCTGTGTTAATTAATAAGTCAAATAAAGTTTATAATCTGAAATATAATACATGTTTTTTTACATTTACAGACAAACAGAAAGAGTTACAGCAAATCTAAAAAGGTGACATTCTTTAAAAATGCAAATCCTGATAGTAATAGTGATGTAGAAAATCAACATAACTCAAGTGATGATACTGATGATGAATCTTTTAGAATTCCATCTGTCAAGCAAAAGAAACAAACTAAGAAAAAGAAGAACAAGCCCAAATTGTCTAAAAAAGAGGTACATTCAGAATGTATAATATTTTTTATGTATAATATAATAAGACATCCCCCGTGTTGGCCTGGATCCTCTGTGTAGAATAGAACTTCTGCCATCCTGCCTGGCAACTCGTAAGAGATGAGCAAATGCGAAGAGTGTCATTTCCAACAAGATCACTGGTTATATAGTACTGTGCAGCAACTTGCCCGCGTAGGGATCCACTGCCATTCATATTGCTGTCGCCACACTGAGTTTCGTTTTCTGGTCTGGAGTGTAGACTAACACCCAGTCCACAGGACAGAGATGCATTAAGATCTACGGTGTCTGTAGACTGCGGTTATCTCTTACCATCAGGAAAACCGTGAACTTGTTAGCTGCTTTTGCTTCAAAAAATACAAGCAAGTAGGCTGAATTCCTGATTTATTTTTAAATAGTATTGTGTCAATATAATAACGGGATTTTAAGCCTTTTGTGGATGTAAGTTTACTAGATATGCTACCACACTGCACATACCACTGCAGTGGCATTGTAGAAACATAACTAGTCAACTATAGCAAACAACATAGTACTTTATTTTCAATTAAAAGATTCCTCAATTTGGATATTGGTTCCCTAATAATTTGCTTGTATCCATACTATAATATAAATTTAAATGCTGGCTCTGGGTGTTGAACAAATTTATTTTGGTAATGTTAAGTATTTTTATGTATAAAAATTGTTAACTAACACCTATAACAAACATATAATTTGCTTATTTTGTAGTTAGATTTAAATTGCGTATCTTGTCCAGGTATAGTCATTCATTTATGATTTTCTTTACTAAACTGCTGTTGGTGGCAGACTAAACACTTCCAATTTTGTTTGAGAATTTCCTCTTAAGAAAATTGGCTTTTGAGCCCTATGGTGAAACCTATAAGAAAAGGAATAATTTTGCTTTCAGGAACAGGAAGTGGAAGCTTGGGCAGCTGGTTTTAATTCCATGTGTGAAGATGTTGAAGAATTTGACCTTGTTGTTGAATAACAAGGTAGATGTGACAATGTTTTGCATTTATATATTGCATAGAAACAGAGTAATGTACAGTAAACAGGAATGTGACAACCCTATCACTTGCTAATTGAATAATCGTTTTTAATGCTGGATTAGGCTGCGTTTCCACCAGAGATGTGCGATGGAAATGTGTCGTGCGAGGATGTCTAGCTGTGCTGTGAAAATGTGTGGGTGTTTCCACCAAAGCTGTGCAATGAAAATGTGTCTACGAGGATGTGTAGCGGAGCTGTGAAAATGCGCATTATGTGTGGTGCGAGTATGCGCAAACCTCGCAACACATCCTTCTCAACACATCCCTCGCACACATCCCTCGTACACATCCCTCGCACACATTCCTCGCTTGTTTTGTATGCGCAAAAATCTAGCTCCGCTGAGCCGTTTCCACCAGAGCTGTGCTGACCGAGGCGAGGTTAATGAAGCGATTCTATTGGTTCTTTACAAACACATCCCTCGCTACGCATCCTCGCACATCTCTGGTGGAAACGCAGCCTTATTCTATGATTACAAACTTGTTCTAGGTGTGAAAGCGGTAATCACACCACCTTTTATCCTATCTTAGTGTCAGTTCTTGTTATTGTCATGTTGAAAATAAGGTACTTGTAAAAATCCCAGTTTCAGGTTGGCAACGCATTTTTAACATTTCTGTTGTCTATAAGTTATCTCTATTTCGTAGGATCAGGAAATTTGGTTGGCCTTTCTTTAATGTAAAAGAAGTCTAGATTTAATAAAAACTATTATGATAATGTTGAGAAAATGCCTAATATTTTTAATCATGTATGTACATAGAAATATTTTTTCGTGTTTGCATAAAATAAGTATATTTTTATACTTGTGTGTCCCTTAATAATTAAAGTATTTTGTACAAGAGGTTATAGTGATACTCGGATTCTGGTAGTCTAGTTGAAAGTTGAAGTTAGAGTTGGGTATTTGACAGTTTCCAAAAAAAAATTACTTAATCTATTTTGTTATGTTTATGTTACACTTACACTTCTAAGGAAATTTTAATAAGATGACACAAAAACGCTGGTTAGGTAGTGGAACAAGTCATGTGAGCCAATAGGCTCACATATTACAAAGATAGTTGGAAATCGAGAAGGAACATAGATTACAGTTTGACCTGAAGAATAACTAGGATTAACGCTAGGATAATAATTGTAAATCTTAAGAATAATAACAAATAGCTGTTTTAATAAGATTATGTTATAGACAAAGATACAATTACTTAATTGATGTTGCCATTTAAGTTATTTTACAAACTTATTTTTAAATATTTATGCTCAGTAATATGTATCCATTTGAACCACGAGGTTGTAAACAAATATAAAACAGTATACTTATAATTGGGGATGCCTACAAGATGGAACTAGAATTTGTGTGTCAAAAAAGTAGTGCCTGTATTAACTAGAAACAGTTTCACAAGAAAAATGTATGAACTTATTTTAAATAGGTATAACAAGTTTTACTTTTTTCTGCATTGAAAGACTAACAAGTGAGCCCCTTTTTATAAGTATTAAATTATTAAAAAAAATAGCAATGAATAATCCATGTAATTTAAAGCATGATTTGTTATGAAACCACTTAGTAAAATGCGACGTCTAATATATCTATCGAACTAAATTCCTATTGTGATCCATACAAATTCTTTAAACGTGACGTCACATTCGAGTACACATTCAGTATAGGGTGTTTTTTGGGTCAGTTGTAGAAGAAGATTTTGAGGTTGAGAGATTCTAACCGATCTAAAATAAGGAAGTTCGACTTTGGTTTTTTGCATGTTTGTAACGCGATTACTAGATCGATAGCCAAATGATTTTGATGGTTGTTTACTAGAAAGATAGGTCACAATTCCAATGTGGTCCTGTTCTCTCGTCTCTCTCGAGTCTGTCGACTCGTGGTTTTTGAGTTACTTGTGGTCGCCCATTGATCGAAATTCGACTAATAATTTTTAATATCTTCTTATCAACAGAACGCCATCTTCATTTCTCAAGACCAACTACTTTGTTTCCAAACTTTTTAGTTCGCCATCTGTGATCTTTTATCATCAATATATTTGTTTGTGTCTGTCAAATGCATGGTTGTGTGGGTAATGTTTTATTTATTGATTTAATGTATTTTATAAGCATTATTATTGAAAAATATTTTCTTCACTTCTCCTACACATAAACTATAAGTGTGCTAAATTTCATACTCCTTCGTCAGCGCAATTTTCGTAAAAAGGAGTCCAAAGTTTTTGCTTCACGTATTAATGTAATGGTACTAAATTATCGATAAATTTTTCACTTATCCTGACGACTCTATTTTTAATGTCTAACGACTAGTAGGATGTTGATAAAATTTATAAATGTATGTGGGACCATTTCGGAATCGTTTACTATCTTCCGAAAAAATAAATACAAATCCCGACGTAGTACCTCATTGGGTAGTAGTTGGAAGTTGTCAAATAGTTGGAGTCTGTTTTTGCAGTTGCACATAATTATTAGAATGGCTGAGTTATCATAAAATATTTCTATAATATGTGGCTATATATGCTATTTCTATTCTATATAATAATCGTGCGTATAAGACAAAAATAAAAAGTTGACTACTTTTAGTAACACAAAAAAAATGTCAAAATAAAATAGGAGAAATATGCAATTAAATACATCAGTTAGTTATGAAAGAGTTTCTGAATCTTATTTAAAGATTTTCAGATTGTTCCCACTGTAATCAAATTAAGGTGTTGATAAAAGTTTTCACAAACATAATAACGTTAATAGACCTTAAAAAATCCAAAAGTTCTAAATTTTTACCTGTTGCTATTAGTGCTTTTATATATTTTAGTAGAATAGTTAAGACGTTTTTATAGGTGCATCGCAAGCCCACAAAAAAATGTAAGACAGCTTTGGCTTGGGCTTTGTGGATGCCAGGGACTCACATACGAAATGAATAAAAGCGTCGCGACTCAAAACATACAAAAAAAGATAGATTTCTGTATTACCTTAGTTGTGAAACAAAGAAAAACAATTTTTTTTAACTTGAAACGATGAAAATTCTAAGAAAACGGCAGTGAAATATTTTACTGAAGAATTGGTCGTATGAATTCGCATGTTTTTACATATTGTTGAGCGTAATTAGTAACTACTAAATTATGATAATTTAATGTACAGAATATTTTAATTTTATGATATGTATAAGTTTAACAGAACGATAAATGTTCTTAATATTACATAGTTATATTTTATCCTCACAAAATTAATTTAAAAAATTGGTATTTATCTTGGGAATTGGATATGAGTATTTTTAGTTTCAAAAACTACCAGAACAGTAGTTTTTGTAAAAGTAGATTTTGAAACTGAAAGTATTAGTGTAGTATTCATACGTTTTATTTTAAGGGTTCTGTGTGACTAAAATAATTATATAAGTTGCTTTATATAAGAGATTAACATTTTTGAATTTTAAACGGGAATTAAATCGTCTTTAGTATATTTGTTTTTTTATTTTTCTGTTACTAAATACTAATTATAAGGCATAACCTACCTTCGAAACTGGAACATGACAGTGGCAGTAATTGAGTGAACTGATGCTATGGCCGATGGCGTCAGGAATAGAAAAGGCGATAGGTGTATTTCAGTTCTAAATCAAAGGTGGTTTTTGCGAGAAAAAATCTTATGGGATTTTTAGCGCAACTTTTAATCAAAAAATAAGTTTGATATGTTTAATATTCGCCCAAATCATATGACACTAGTTGCCTTATATCTGAATGCCTTTAGACTTACTTTCAAATTATACGGGTTATACTTTTTTCAAGTAAACTTTATACAAATTCTGGTTTGCTATGTATCTATGGAAGTCCCGCCTCTTATTACGTAGTATTTATATACTCTTTGGTTTACTCTATAATAAAAAGTGTAGTTGTATTGGTAAGTAGTTTTATTTTTTGCTTTTTCTGGTTTATTTTCTCATTTTGCATGAATTCGATAGTTTTCATCCCAAAGCTCATAAGTTTCAAAAATGATACGGTATGCAGTAACGACAAAATAAATTGTGTTAAAGCCTTAGCGGCACTTTGGTGGCGGATAGGTGTTAATTGTGCATGGTTTTATATGTTTTATACAGAGATGGCTGCTAGAAATTGCAAGGACGGTGATATTAAGGATATACTTACTTCGAAGATTCGAAGCTGGTGAATAATCGGAGGATGAATGAGAGTCCGATGGTGACGACTTACGGCCAATGTTAATAATGTATCTCAATCTAATGGATTTCAAGCAATCTAGATAGCTGCGTATCCGGCGGCCTATGCCATACCTAATTGCCATATTTATCCTGTCCACAGATATGTTATTGGCAAGCGATAACATAAAAATGGATCAAAATATCAATCTTGGACAGCACGTTTTGGATTAGGATTGATTATTAATATTGGCCGTTAGACTTCTATCCGTCGAGAGAAGATTGATGCAGGTGCTAGAACAAGATGAGCCGACGGATGACGTAAATAACTCAGATCCTCCTAATTCGAAAAATAATAGTACCAGTAATGACAATAAATCAACTGTTTCTGAAATAAACCAGCAAATCCCGGCAGGTACACCTAATAGCAACCGACAACATATTTGGAAAAAACAAAGCTTTCAAATTGACGAGAAAAAAATATTGTTTGACGGCAATACTGCTATCTCTCCGAAGTAACAAGCCTAGAGACACCGTATCAATTTTGTTCCTACTTTTTTACCGACCAAATTTTGGAACACATAGTGCAAGAAAGCAATAGGTATAGCATACAAAAAATTCCAGCTCGACCGGAATAAATTACGACCACAGAATTGCGTCAGTATTTAGGAATACTCACATCTATGTCTGTTACCAGTTTGAAATTTACTCTGGTAAAATAACACACGAGCGTCTCCCAGCAGAACCACAGCTTGGTGTTGTTTCAGATACAGTTATTAGACTTGCACTTGGGGTGCCGAGAAATCGAAACCACATAATCTATTTCGATAATTACCTATTACAAAAACTAATTGCTCCTGCTGCACTATTTTGCACAGCAAGGAATTTATTGCCTAGCAACAGTGCAAAGAAATAGGTTAGGCAAGAATTGTAAATTACCAATAAAATCTGAGGTAATGAAACATACCGTATCTAGAGGTCACTACGAGGAAAATGTGTCCAATTACGAAGGGACAGAAGTAGCTTCGGTTAGCTGGAAAGTCAACAAACCAGTTATTCTTCTCTCCACGTATGTTGGAGATGAACCGTCAAGACTATAGAGAGTTATGACAAAAAAGAAGACTGCCTATTTCCTGCCCTAAGGTAATACTATAGAACACAACCCTCATATGGGTGGGGTCAATCTGATGGACAGTTTTTTAGGTCGTTACTGTGTCCATAATCCATATCAAGACAAGAAAGTGGTAGGTACCTCAGAATTTTTTATCACCTATTGGATATAACTCTTATAAACGCCTGGGCGCTATACTTACATGTAAACAATCAAAAAGGAGTCAACCCTAAAAGCCTTATGGATTTGGGCGAGTTTCGCAGTGACTTGGCTGAAACGTTGACAAAGTATGGAACACACAGAGATACGCATTCGGCGCACATTTACAGCAGATTAAGCACTAATTATACGTCCTAATCATATCACTCTAGGTGCTACTTTCTTGTTGGGGTAACGTACATTGCTTTTCTTTTAACGCTCCTCACACATGAGACAACCACTTTGCACGCGACAGCCGCGCAAATAGGTGACTTTGGTGATTAGAAACGAAACGTAAATACCTACCTCTCTTTCGCACAAATGAGCATGGTTGATCAAAGTCGCATTTTCGAGTTTCATCGATGGTTAAATGTAGCCTGCCTGGTTAAATCTGAGACACTCGACCCTATGTTTTTAGATATAAAGAAGTGACAGAATAGTGGATACCTATAAAAATGATAGAATACTTAGGTATGTTAAACAAATTTATTTATCTTATTAATTGCTGCGTAGCTACATATTTATACATTTTAAAAAGCTTTAATCGTCTTGATATTAAACACAGAGTAAAGTACTCCAAAGTTCAACCTAGTAGGTATTAGTCTTTATTTCAATATGATACCAGAGATTAGTAGATAGACAGACTTTATTAACAACTTGATTTTCCTTCCACGTTAGTCCACGTTTATTAATAAGACGGTAATAGTTTATCTATTAAAATTTAGTCATAAAATTTTCACCTGTTAAGTTTAATGATAATGACCACAGAACAATTATTATAGTCCTCCGTGACCCAGGCGCCAAAATGTGTTGCTACTTGTACTATCGCAGCTTTAGCCGTAATGATGTTCTCGTAAGTTTATACAAGATGGAGCTATTTCAATCAACACATATCGACTCTCAATTTTTTCAACAGATGGCGGCAGCAACATCAAAATTTGTAATTTTTGTGCATTTAGATAAGAAACCACCGTCTAGAGATTTTCTTTTCTGTGTAATATGATTATTAATTGAACATTAGGTACATAACAGTTTGAAAAAAAGGGCTGGTTTAATTCAGTAGGTAGTGTGCTTGAAATTTAAATATTTATTCTTGCAATTGTCATGTTTGTTTGCCCATATTTAAAAACCTACTCACATTTTCGTGGTTAGGTTTGATTTATTTTGGTTAGGGTCCTCCCTAACCAAAATAAATATATTTCTTGATTTCAAATCTGACGTTTTTATGATGCTAGCCTAGTGAAAAAACCAAAAAATCATTTTATTACAGTACGCTTAAGTAGGTAGAGTCAAGGCGAAAGCACACTCAGCTAAGAGCCTGTTCACTTTTGCTTTACCTACTTTAATGTTTGCAAGTAGTGCATTTAGAAGGAAAATTCGAAGTCTTCGATTGAAGCAAAAATGTCTACACGTGACGTGTTAGGTACCAAAGATTTTCGGTAGTGCTCTCATTTCGACCGCAATTATCCTGCTCTCATGCTTTTTCTGCAACATTCTGCTGTAACTTCAACAACAACAACGTTATGCAAAGTGAGCCTAGCACTTTGACTCAAAATCTCGCTTTGAAATAGCTTACCCAGCGCACCATTTACACTGCACACATTTTCCTTTTTACATCCGCGGTGTACCTTCCATCCCTGCTTAAAGAACCACCAAAATATACAATTTCATTCACTTGTTTCAACACTACATCATCAACTAATACTCTTACATCCGTTCTGGGTACGTCTCTTTCAAACACTATTATTTTGGTTTTCATCGCATTCAAATGTAAGCCCCTTCCATAACTGTGGCCAGTGTTTGCAGCTCAGATGGTGTAGAGTCCAAAAGTACAGCATCGTCTGCATAAAGCAGGCAGTTCACCACTTGGCCGCCCATACGCATTTCCACATTTAATGATCTTAACCTTTGAAGACATTTGTCTCAAAATAAGATAAACATGCGCGCTAACAACACACAACCCTGCTTGACGCCAATGTTAACATAAAATCAGTGTGATATGTAACCATCCATTCGTACACATGCTGTACAGTCTAAATACATTGATTGCACCGCACGCAGCAGGGGCCCGACTATTCCATAATCTGGTAAAATGTCCCAAAGTTCCTTACGTACGACTCTATCAAACGCTTTTTCGAGATCCACAAAACGGCAAAATACCTTCTGATCCACAGCCAGATGCTTTTCTACAATGTTGCAGAGCGAAAACACTTGATCCGTACATCCCAGACCTGAAACCGTCTTAATCTTCCAACAATGTTCCATCGGATATTCCTAGCATCCTCCTTTCAACTATTTTTCTATACAATTTTGATGCTTTCTTTTTTTATAATATTGGAAGGCAAACAAGCAGACGGA
>NJDC01065246.1:70790-110591 GCA_002245475.1 Calephelis virginiensis
GTGTGCAAATATCTAACCAACTTAATTACATATATAACTTAATTATGTAATTTTTGTTACTTACATATTTTAACATAAAAAAAGTATCTTCACGCCCATATCCCCGAAGAGATAGGCAGAGGCACAGCCAGGGCACCCACGACTAGCCGAAGATACTACATCCCACAATGTGATAGGTGGCAAGCCTGTCGCCAACCGGGTTCATATCCTATCCCGAGCAACTTTTTTTTTATTAGAAAATTGGAAAAACCCAATTTTTTTGTTGCCCGACCCGGGATTCGAACCCGGGACCTGATGCAGTCAAGTCCAACAACTAAATAAGTTAATTTAAGTATATTTATTATAAGGCTATCACTTATAATGCTTATTTATACACTGACTATGATGCTAAACAACTTATCTATAAACACATAGATCTAGTGGTAATGTAGAAAACAAAAATAAATTAACTACCATATTTTTTTTTCAAATGCGACAAAATATATATCTATTTCCGAACGCCTATTACAAGTTTTTGCTCACAATGTGTCCAGACGAAATCTCCGAGTACATCACTATGGGGACATCGTCGTCACTGTGTATCCACCGTAAGTACTTAGTGCAGTTAGCTAGAAGCACAAAAGTTTGAAACACAGTATTCGGTTTGCCCGCTATACCTACTTTGGGCACCTTTCTTCTTATATGCTTATTTGTAATGATGCCATCCCCCGCTCTAGAATTAATCTATCTAGTTGAATTTGAAATATATTCTTTTCGCTTGTTCCTTGCCCTTTAAATCGGAATAGAAAAAAATAACTTCGAAACCTGCTTTTTACCACCATTTACATAGCGCTGTAAGCAGTCGTGAAGATGGAGTAGGTATCTAATAATTAAAACAAAAATGTAATACACTCGGACAAAACCTACCGGTAATGTAGCTAAGAGCCATTTCGAGCAAGTCAACTTTCAAACAAAACAATATGCATCGAAATCGGTTTATTCTTCTACATGTTGTAATGCTAGAGAAACACGCACACAGACAAACATGTCTTTTTTTAACATCCCTCTCTTTAATAAATACCTAGCTTTTATCTTTCTAAAGAATTGGGTTGCTAATTACATGCAAAAAAATACGAAATCCGATGGAACATTGCTCCCACAAGGTTTCATCCCTTGCAATCTTTTTCGACCTATTTTCCTAGACATTTTTGATGTCTATCTGATCAAATCAATAGTCTTTTAAGTGATGAAATCCAAGCGGGAACACTTGCCTTTTTATTTTTCTGTCGCCATAACGTCAGTGCTTATCGTTGCCGTGTTCCGATTCGGAGGGTAAGGTAGCCGGTAAGCTAACTTTAGCTCGAGGACTAACATCCCGGGCTCAGGTTGCCAACGCACCATTACCACCTTTGGTATATCCAGACGGCGTGAATTGCTTACCATCAGGAAATCCGTCTGCTTGTTTGCCTTCCAATATCGTAACAAAATATATGGTACTGAGATTGCAACAAATTGTAATTTTTTATTTTCTATTTTTTCACTATAAGTTAAATAAATAAAAGTATCTGAACAAGGTATACAGTGAGCAAATTATATGCTTGTATAACGTGTGTTAGGCAACGATTGCAATACATAGAAAATACTTAAAAAGATGCCATTATAAAATTTAATAAACACCCAGACCTGGAAATGCAAACATCGTAATGTTATCACACAAATTCCTGCCCCCGACAGGAATCGAACCCGAACCTGGCGGCTAGTCTCGTTGAGATAAGCGTATACGCTAGCCCTACGACCGCCTTGTTGTTCAAGGGGCAACGAGGTTCGAGGATAATTCCATTTCGAGAACATTTCAGTAGGACACTATTGAAGTTTAAGATACAAAGCTAATTTAAAATTAGTCGAGTAATAATTTAAAAATATATTGTCTATGGTAATGTCTATGGTATGGTATTGTCTATGGTAATTAGAAACTTTTTTACAGTTTTCATGTTGCTTTTAATTTACTACATAATAACAAATATACTAAATATAGAGTCGAACTAAGGACTTTCTTTTTTTAAGTTAGTTAAAAACAGGAAAATGTTGTTTCTCCAATTCCTAATTACAATTGAAAATTTAATTCATTCAACAAACCAAGTATCCCACTTGGCCTAATGTGATGCCTGACGATATAAAATGATTGCTCTTTGGCAAATATGGCGGGCCGCTGAATTATACAGCGGAAGCAAATATTACCCTCGCAAATATACGTCCCGGGAGAGCCAGCTAGTTCGCGCACTCAAAATTAAAAGTACACAATGAAAATACTGTACTAAGAGCCCCTCAGATACCTACGTCGCGAAAAGTAAGTGTCTACTCAAAACCTCTCTTATCGCTGTGGTACTTACTCAGCATTGTTGTCTATGAAAACAGTCGGCCAAGTGTTGTTTTGTTTATGGACTCTTCGATGTTGCCACTCGAAAATAAATAGCACCGTAACGAGCAATATTCCCTAACAAGCTGCGACTGCTTCCATCCAATTCATTTGGTTTTTTGTTTACAAATATTTAAGCGGGGCAAGTTGCTGAGTGTTCGGACCAGATGCGGTGCAGATATTGACAGGTAATCCAAACTTTTGATATCAATATTGTGTACCTATTTCGTTTCATTTTTGCTAGTAATGTTGAGTTTCCTTGTTTCGAATTGCGATTGCCCCAAAAGCTTTTAAATTTATAGGTATTGGCTACCAGTAAAAACTAGAGGATTTCTTAATGATTTCAAGTCGCCAATTCATGTCAAAGATTTAAGATAACAGCGAGGTTACTTACTGAGGCTGGTAACTTAATCCTCATGAGTAAGTTTTTGGGTAATATGCTCTTCCTGCTGGACACAGCAAGATTTAGTGTTGTTAAGAATGCGAAATCTTTGTTTTGCTTACCTACTTTATTATAGATTCAGAATCAAAATACTTAATAGCCAAGTGGTGGGTAATTGTGCGCGTCGAAACTAATATGATATGATGTTTTAAAAATAAGTTCGCTATTTTGCAGTTTTACTTCTGTATTTTGTTTATTTTTACATTATGTGTGCAATAAAGTATTAAGTAAATATATATAATTTACTGTTGTGAATCTACCAACGTTTCGTAAGAGTCATTGGGAATTTCACTGTTTTTTTAAATAAATTGGGTACATAATTGTACCGCCTCGTTGGTCGAGTGGCTAGGGTACACGCCTAACTTGACAGACCAACCTCGAGGCTCGGGTTCGATTCCTGACGGTAGCAGGTATTTGTGTGATGAACATTTAGATGTCTGCATTTCCGGGTCTCGGCTTTTATTAAATTTATTCTGGTATCTATTTAAGTATTTCTATGTATTAATATCGTTGACTAACATCCATACCTAACACAAGCATATAATTTGCTTACTTTGGGGTTAGATTCAATTTGTGTAATTTGTCCAGAGATATTTATTTATTTATAATTGTAGATGTAATACTTATTAGGTAAGTACAAACTGCCACACCTACACAAAATATTTTATACTTACGTAGAAATGAAAAATATTTGTTCATAACCTATTTTAAATGATCTCAATGTCCATGATATAACCGGCTCAATGAATCGACAATTGGACAGTTTTAGTCATTTAATTAAAGAGTGACCGCGCAGCAGGTTGGCCGGGTCGGGAATATTAACCGCAACTCTCGGTCAACATTCACAAAATTGACACGTCAAATATTTGTAGCTTCGTCCTGGGACTACGTTAGACAGCAAACAGAATCGTGTCTGGTCCTCCCTTAATTTCCGATGTTACCACACTGATATAGTTTTAACAAATATCAGCCGTATCAAATTGTTTTAAGGTTTAATTTCAAATGACATTTTGGCTGAGATAGCCGCATGTCAAAACAAAATGGCGCTGACTGTGTTTGAATTGGACCGTATCAGTCGCGAACGGAGATTCATTTTGTCGCCTTGCTTAAGATCGTAGTAGTGTTTCCTACATATTGTCTCAGTACACACACTGAGTGTGTGCTGGTATGTTGGGCTAGCATTTAAAGCTGGCAACATTGTTGTTGTTATAGTACAAATATCTACAATGATATTGTTTGCGGATCGACTTTACGTCCGATCAAGAAGTTTGTTCTTTACTACTTATGTTCGTAATGAGTTTGCAATGAAATTTAACTAATGAGATCTTTTACACTTGTTAGATTTTGAACCCAAGATATTCCACTAAACAGTCTATCAGGCTATATGCTATACAGTGCTAACTAGACGTCAGAATAACGGGGCTCGCCATTGTCGTGTTTGGGTTTGCAGGGAAGGATCTAACTGGGTCACTACAAAAAGCTTATAGTAAAAATGTGTGTGTGTTTTGTCTTACCAAATAAAAAAAACATATAATATTCAAGTATAATAGTTACACATAGTACATAGCATGAACCACTGGTGGTAGAGTGATGTGGGGCAACTTGCCCGTTGTGTGATCCACCGTCTTACCTATTCCTGCTGATATAATGACTCTGTCATGTTCCGGTCTTGAACATTTGAAACAAATGAAACGGGACGGAACCGGCAAACCTACCCGGGTTGCCGATAGACTTGCATAATTATAGGCCTTCCATCCCGACTGGCCGGCCTGGACAGCGACGCACCTATAACATCTATTATATCTTCTATACTTCTTATCGTTGGCGTCTGGTGGATTTAACATAATTAATTAGTATCACCTGCACTTTTTACAATAGATAGTTACATTCATAGCATAATCAGGACTACTCTTAATGCCCTAGCTAGCGCTGATGATGTTTTTAAAGTGAAACCAATTGGCTATAAAATAATAAAAAAACACCTACATTGTGGAAAGTACACGTGACATTAATAAATTGTATATTAATTTACATCTATGATGCTTATAGGTCTCGGTTGTCGTTTACCATCAGGATACCGTGTGCGTATGCGTTGACCACTAACATAAAAAATATGTAGGTTTTTGTGTTGCATTATCGCTACGTCCTGACACATCATCATCGCTGCGAAACTCTACCACCTAGTCAGGTGTCACGGTGTTAGTAACGGTAAGCCTATGCTTGCCTTTTATAAACTCGGTACCTGATAGGAAGGCAAATGGTCTATTCTGCAAAGAAGCCCGGACCAACACGAGGAATAAGACTTAACGAAACATATAATAAGAAGTCATTGGTCACAAACATATATTCAAAATAGTTTTTATTAAAGATCAAAAATTTTTTGATATTTGTAATATAATACAACTTCTCGGTTTTTTTCTAATAAAATATTCCGAAACAGCTAAGAAGACGAGAAGCGCTTTTTTATGTAGAGATTATCAAAGACGAAACATAATTGATATATAACCGAACCATAAATTGTATTAATGATCAAAGTTTAATGGTAAACGAAAGTAGAAGCTAAACCACTTATTTAATCTCCAAATTTACCTTTGATTAAAAGCGTCTATATGAGGTGTAAATATACTTTTAAAGAGGAACACACTTGACAAATATTATATTGTAAACTTTACATTGTGATAGTAAATATTAAATAATATGTGTTCAGGTAAATAATACTGCTAGCCGGTGCGCTGAGCCTACCTGCCAGTGTTGCCATTATCATAAGCCAAACACGTCAATATTTGTCCACACAAACAAGGGCGTAATTTTTAAATAAATTGTGGCATTTCGCAAAATTGCTTCCGCAAATAAAACTGTGAATGAGTCTACATAAATGTGTAAGCAACTTTTTTCAACCCCTGATGAGCTTTTTATCAGCTCACTTTTATTAAGCTATCTGTAACGTATCTACGTTTTACGGAAGCTTAAAAGAATAAAATGGAAAAGTATATTTTTTCATCATTTTTTCTTCTTAACTTCTCACAAGATCTTTGGCTATGCTGACATTTCTTTTGTCGTTTATACTTCTTTTATATATTTTTTAAATTACGAAATTATGTCTTACATATGTTTAATTATTTACAAATGACAAATATATTTCATTAATGTCATTTAACATTTTCATATTTTGTGTAGGTCAAAATAACCAACAAAGCGAATGGTTTCTAATATTTGAACATAGATAGCGCTAGTTGTATTATTTATAAAGGCTAGTCCCAGTTTGGCGCAACTTTCATATCCAAAAATAAAAAAAATAAGTTTGCTATGGTAGATTCTATACTTCTTATCGTCGGTGCTTGGTGGAATTCCATTCTTGATGCAATTTATTTAAAAAACACTTGTACTTTCCACAATATATTTTATCATTTTTTTATTTTTATGGTTTAGCCAACCACATACATAGACACCACCGCCTCTTATTATGTAGTATTTAAATACTCTTTGGCTAGTCCTTAAAAACTTAGGACGAATCGCTTAGGTCGTGGGCTGAGCCCCACTGGTGTCAGTCGATTTTAAGAATTTTGCGTTACATATATATATTTATTAACTTTGTTTGTTTACTATCTCTATGTTTATTCAAGTTCAAAATATATCTACTCTGTTACGTTGTTCGAAGATCTAAAATGACGTTTGATAACTACTAATAGGTAATTGTGACTTGGGAGACTCGCAAGACTCTTGCTGCAAGACCAAGACCAAGACCGAATTAGTCTAGTCTTGTTCTTGCATTTGGACAACGCTGCCTAGTATTCATTTTAGCATCATGAAACTTGCGGCTAAGCTAATACATACAATTATACCAATTAAGTATGTACATTTCTATCCCTCCATAACGTCGACGCTTGCTGTTGACGTGTTCCGGTTCGGAGGATAAGTTAACCGGTAAACTTACTTTTGCTCGGGGCCTTACATCCCGACCTCAGGTTGGCATCGCAACATTACCTTCTTTGGTGTCTCTAGATGACATGAATTTCTTACCATTAGGAAATCCGTCTACTTGTTTGCCTTCCAATATCATGGCAAATTTTGCTAATTCTTTATTTGTTGTCAGTTATTATTATTATTAGGAGAAGGTTCATATGAAGAGAAAAACCAGTAAATTGTAAAGAAAATGGGAAAACAATATTTTTTTTTGAATAAAATTGTTAGTAGCTGTTAAGGTCAAGCTATACAAAGTTCGCGGTTCAGCATAGTGTAACATCACACAGAAGTATACAGTTAATTAGGTACTTGTAAGAGGTTAATGATGCTTTGTCAATCTGATATTTTGGAAGTTGTCTTTTGCATAATTTGACCAGATATCCAGTTGTTCGGAGTGAAACAATATCGAAGAATGTAAATAAGTGGAACTAGGAAAAGTGGTACTATTTTAGGCGAATAGTTGCAGAAATGTATTTTAACTCTGATTAGACTTTGACTCTGCATGTATTAGTGAAATATAATTTAGCATCTTAACAAGTTGGCGATAAGGTTACATCTCGACTTTTTTTTATGGTACTGGAAGGCAAACAAGCAGACGGTTTTCCTGATTGTAACAAATTCACGCCGCTTAGTGACACCAAAGGTGGTAATGGTGCGATGCCAACCTGAGGCCGGGATGTTAGGCCTCGAGCAGAAGTAAAGTTTACCTACCCTCCGAATATATACTTACCCTCCGAACCGGAACACGTCATGACGTTATGGCGTCAAAATTAGGTAAGGCATTGGTACCAATCCGGAGGAGTCGCTGCAAAACTCTACTACCTAGTCAGATGTTACGGTGTTAGTGACGGTAAGCGTCGCCTTTTACGAGCTGCCTTGCAGGAAGGCAGATAGTCTATTCTGCAAAGGAGCCTGGACCTACACGGGTGAACATGGTACTATTTTAAACAAATAGTGACAGAAATGTATTTTACCTGATTCCACCAGTGTCTAACTTGCTGGCTATAAGTCTAGTCTAGTGCATAAAATCTTATAAATGATAACCATTACGTATGCTTTGTACCATAAATGCTTGTATAATATCTACGTTGAAACATGATAAGAAAAATAAATTTAATATGAGGGTTATTCAATTACAATGTAAGTATCAACCGTCCCCTAGACGTGCATCGCTCTGATAATACCGAACGCAGCCTAAGTAAATAGAGCGACAGCGCATCTGCCGGCGCGGTATTGCGACGCCCTAAAATACCTAAGCGATAAGAGTGTTCGGTCGTGTAGAGGGTTTCTGCTATAAATATAAATTATGCTTAAGATGACATGTCTTGTTTGTGTTTTTATAAGTAATCTACACGGTAAAACTGCAAAAAACCACTGAAGTTTTAATATATATCACACGAGTAAACAATTAAATACGCTTTATTAAAGTTGTCCAAATCTAAATAATGCATAAAGTCGAAAGTATTCGACCAGTGTGTGTTACCGGTGATGACAAATGGAACTGAGACTTGTTCGTTAAATGTGGGCCTCTTAAATAATGAACTTAGCTGAATCGCTCAGCGTGCTGTGGAAAGAGCTTTGCTCGGTGTTTCTCTGCGAGATATGATACGTAATTCGGTGATCCGCAAGAGAACGAGTGTAACCGACATAGTTGAGAGAGTCAGCAAGCTGAAGTGGCATTGAGCAGGCCACATTGCTCACAGAACCGACAACTGCTGGGAAAGAAAGGTTCTCGAGTGGCGGCCCCGCACCAGAGGGCGTAGTGTTGGACGACCTCCCACCCGGCGGACTGATGACCTGGTCAAATTCGCGGGGAGTCGCTGGATTCAAGCGGCTGGTGACCGTGACCGTTGGCGCTCTTTGGGGGAGGCCTATGTCCAGCAGTGGACGTCCTCCGTCTGATGATGAATTTTTTTTAATGCATTAAAATCAAACAGTCTGGAAAATTCCTGTTTTTAAAAAATATGGCAAAAATAAGAATTGAAATTGATTAATAAAATATAAAGTTTCGAAATACTTGTAAGAGCAGTATACTGTCGAATAGAGAACCTCTTTTTTTGAAAGTCAGTTGAAATATGCAGATTTTCCCATGTCCGGATCTCCGATGTGGTCGACTATCTGCTTTCCCTTCAGGGAGCTCGCAAAAGACCACCGGTGGTAGAGGCAAGAATGTCGTGATGCGACTAGTCCTGGTACATATCCATGGCCTTACCTATTCTTGCCGCCATAATGACAGTGTCATGTTCCGATGCGGAGGGTACAGCAGTCCGTAGACTTGCACGATTACCGTAACACTCCACAGGGCAGCGACTCACCTACAGCATCTCTAAGCACCTACAATTTCTATTAGCCGCGAGTGTCTCTTGTCATCAGGAAAGCAGTTTCTTTTAGCCGCGTGCTTGTTCGATGTCTTCTCATAAGAAAACTCAGATTACAAAGCAGTGTTTTTCCATTTTCAGTATTTGCGTTATCTTAATCATATTATCCTAATAACATTAATATTAGTAATAAACGCTCATCATCAATACCTTAGGCTTTAGGCTCTGGTTGACTACTACCTTTTGTACCTATATTCCAGCATGTAGATAGGTAAGTGTATTTTTAGCACATGAAATTCCGCTATGTAACGATTCCTTTAAAAACAGAAACAATTTAGGTGTAGGTATTGCTATTGAATTGGAACACAAAAAAAACTTTTCAATAAAATTTAAGGGGGCTTGTCTTATTTATTTTGTATTAAGGATGATATTGCTATTCATTATTTTTTGAAGAAAAATAGCAACTTGGGCGAACTTAGTGGTTTTTTTGAGAGATCGTATTTTAGTAGTATGCACTTGAACACGTACCTACGTAATAATAACTTCTCTTTGTTATGGTAATCGTCTGTAAAGACGATAGCCAATTCCCGATTCCCAGCTAAGTCCGGGCTCCTTTGTAGTATATAGACCATCGGCCATTTTGCCAGGCAGGTCGTAAAAGGCGAGCATAGGCTTACCGTCACTAACACCGTGACATCTGACTAGGTGGTAGAGTTTCGCAGCGACTCGCCCGGATTGGTACCATCGCCTTACCTACTACTGCCGCCATAACGTCAGTGCTTGCCGTTGACGTGTTCTGGTTAGGAGGATAAGGTAGCCGGTAAACTTATTTTTGCTCGAGGCCCAACATCCCAGTCTCAGGTTGGCAACGCATCATTACCACCTTTTGTGTGTCTAGGCGTCGTGAATTTCTTACCATCAGGAAATCCGTCTGCTTGTTTGCCTTCCAATATCATAAATAAATAAATAAGTACTTAGTAACTGTCAGCTGCCAGAGAGCTTATATTTGTTTTTCACTAACACCGTGACTACAATTAGCCAAAATGGCCAAGATTTGCTAATACTCACCCGGATTAGTATCAACGCCTCTACTACGTTTGCCACTATAACATTAGTGCTTGCCACTATTAAGCTATAGTTTAGAAGGTTGCACAGGTTATTCATCAATCAATTATCTAACCTTTAGCTTGACCGCATCCGATGCACCATTACATTCTCTGGCCACCATCCATCTATAAGCAACTAAACCATCTATAAACTACGTGCCATATTATCAGCACATACGCTTGTTTGTTAGCCTTCTAATCCCATAAAAATAAACAAACTGCCTTTAATTGAACAAAGGTGAAAATAAATTCGCTATTTTGTCCCCCTATAGTACGTAAGCGTAATTCCGGAACGTTTCCCACCGGCCATAAAGCCCATAAATAAAGGCCGAGCTCTGGCAAACACGGAAAGTGCGCAAACAACATAAAATACGGAATGATTGCAATTAAAAACGCATCGCGGTCACGTGGCCCGCCGCCATCTTGCTTCGGAGCAGTGACTAATGGACATTGACCACGATTTAGGTTGAGAATAACTCCTCCATATTATAAATAGGTACAGCGGATTAATTATGGTTTACGGGATTGGGACTGTTAATGTAAGAATATACTTGCACGTTAACTTATTTGAATTTAAATCCATAAGGGTTTTGCTAAACATGTAAAATGTATTTCTAAATTCTTATTTAATTTTAATATCTATTATTTTTACAATCATGCTATAAACTTGAACTAGTTTGCTAATTTTATGTGGTAACTGTGCAAATGTGGGTAGGTACGTATTTTCGTATTAACTGAAAAATTTCGATGCTGAAATCATTCCGACCCTATTTTTCTCTTAATTGTAGGTAGGTACGTAACAGAGGTTGCAAAACTTAATAGGAAATAAGCTACAATTTTCAATTAACTTTGTAACATAAACATTGCAACGCTAAGCTAATGGCTAAGCACACGGCTTTCCTGGTCATAAGACACAATAAATGTATTTTTGAACTCGTAATACGATCTTGTGGAACCAGTTACTGGCGGAAGCTTCTAAATAACATTGCTTCTTGAAAAAAGCTTCGTAATCTACCTACTCTGTGTTTTATTCTGTCATAGATTAAGAAAATATTTAAGGCACATATTAAAACAGTTTTCAATTTAGCAACTCTTTCAATTTATTTTAAATTAAAGAAAAATCACAAAAAAGTTTCTTAAACCCGTAGATACTATGTAGTACGAGTATATTAAATATTTTATTCGAGTATTTACGGACACAGATTTACGGAGATCCGCCCTACATGTAATCAGTATTTTTTATTTATAAGTCTGAATTGCCGATGGCGCTAATATCGGCAAGATCTGGGATGATCCCTTACTAACAGGGGAGCAGCTTGGGACTGCCCCGGGGCCTCAGTTGGGATTTTATGCACCAATGCTTTCATTTGACGTTTATTAGCTAACGTTTTGTTTGCGGGCGTCGCATTTTCTATGTTGATTGTTTTATTGTTTTTAATCGGGCTATTGTTAAGGATTTTTAATTTGAGTTAGGAGTTTTAAAAATATTGAAAACAAAGTAAGCTCTTGATGGTAAAAATACACTTTATAGAGATATCAAATATATAGGTACATATCTTCACGCCAAGAGCCTTGCAGATATGGCAGATAGTATCGATAGCCGAGTTATAAAACTTTGCAGACTTGCCTAGATTTGTCCACATTCGTTACTCTTCTCAAACAAACACGCCAATTTAAGAGTCCTTACACCAAATAAGTACGTATCTTCAAGCCTATATCCCCGAAAAGGTAGGCAGAGGCACAACCAGGGAACCCACGACAAGCAGAAGACACTAAGTCCCACAATGTATGTGACAAGCCTATTGCCAACCGGGTACACGTCCAATCCTGAGAATTTTTTTTTTATTAAAAAATTGGTAAAAACACATTTTCCTTTTGTTACCCAACCCGGGAATCGAACCCATGACCTCATAAAGTCAAGTCCAACACCTGGCTCGCTAGGTCATAAAGGCGATTACACCATCTTCGAATAATACTTGAGTTATTTGGTCGTGGCTTTAGTATTGTATCTAGGTAGGTATATCTGTTTTGTAGACATCAAAGCTTGCAAATCCAACTGGCTCCGGACTCCTATTGATAATAGCTAACTGATCCTTTGGCGTTGTTTAGTGATATTGGCTCAGGCTTTTCTACGATGCAGGCAACACAAATATAACATAAAAACTAGGAAAAAATCGTACTTTTTCCCGAGAGACCAGTATGGCACCTGTGATATCTACTCCTGGTGTAGCGTTTCTCTGTAGCGGCGGTGATAATTTTTCATCAGATACACGAAAACAATATGTCAGAATAGATAAGGGGATGGTACCACACTCGAATAACATAGCTTTTGTACTCTCGTTAAAAATTAATTTCCATTTTACTTTAAAGGAAGTAAATGAAACGCTTTATACTCATATAGGTATGTTTTGTACCAAAGTTATCGTTACTCGGAAATTCTTGCCCAAGACGGCGTGTATGGAAATATTTTAAGATACGGCTGGAGTTTGCTCAGCGAGATAAGCTATGTAGCGGATGCCCGGTGTTTACATACATAACGATATGGAGATATTTAAGCTTTTAATGTAGCGTTAGCGTCTTTCGCAGGATATTAAATAGCTAACTGTCCTCCCGTGGCTTTGCTTGCATAGACTAAACATAAACATAATTTGTTCCATCATATATACTTACATCTAAAATTCTGCATATAAGAAATGCTATAAGTATGAATAGCATTTAAAAAATAAAACCCACAAATAACCTATGGTATTTATTTCCACCGTGTGTACAACTCCGAATCCGAAGGCATTTTTTACCTCGCGCAACTCCTTGCAACCAGTAACGAAGGACAATATTTCCATTCGGGTAGGACATGGCAACCTTTAAGAAAAGAGCGTATTCGGGCACTTACCCAATCCTGGCAACTTTCTTTTTCATTAGAAAATTATTGAAAAGTACTTACAGCGAATCGCGGGTGTCCTGGTTGCACCTTTGCCTACCTTTTCAGGGACACTTTTTTACGATGTTTATTAATGTAATTTATTATTGGTATACGTATATTTGTTGTATTACACGATTTCGACTTTGCTTTTTTTACTAGCCATTTTTGACCTCATGGATTTCTTGGACTACCCACATTTTTCATTTTAATAAAAAGGATATCTAAATAATTTTAACTAAGTACTTATAAACCATTTGTTTTCTTTATTTTTTTATGTGACATGACAGCGACCAAGCACATGGCTCTGGCAAGAGACACCGATACCATATAGACATGACAGATGTTATAGGTGCGTGACTATCCTGTGGCGGAACACGACAGCTCATACACCTTATTGTTGCGACAGAAATAAGTAGGGTGGTGGATACCTATTCAGGCAAGTTTCTACTTAGCGCTCTAACACCAGTGAAAAAAAGAGGGTAGCTAGCTGTCCGCACGTGGCTTAATTTAGGCTTTTTTCCCCTCTTCGACGTCTTGGATTTCCTGAAACAGGTTTAATTTAATGAAAAAGCATATTTTTATAATTTTCATATAAACTTCAATACTCTTACCCTTTTAAGGGTTCAAACACAAATAATCTTTGAAGACATAATTTATTACATTTCATTAATTTCAAATTTATATATTACAATAGCTGCTCCTCGAGGCTTCGTCCGCGTGTTGCAACTGTTTAGTTTTCCTGCAAAAATCCATTGAGAGACCGAAAAACCCTAAAGAAAAGGAAACCTAAAGATAAGAAAAAGTATCTTCACGCCCATATCCCCGAAGAGGTAGGCAGAGGTGCACCCTAAGGCACCCACGACTAGCCGAAGACACTAAGTCCCACAATGTGATAGGTGGCAAGCCTATCGCCAACCGGGCACATTTCCAATCCCGACCAAAATTTTTTTTATTAGAAAATTGGAAAAATCCAATTTTCTTTTTGTTGGTCGACCCGGGATTCGAACCCGGGACCTCATGCAGTCAAGTCCAACACCCGGACCGCTAGACCACAGAGGCGATAAGATCACAAAGATAAGAATCACAAAAAATACGAAATCTGACCAAAATCGTTGAATTACCTTAACTAAATATTGTTTAACTTTTTTGTAGATATAAGAAAGATAATGGTAGCTAATATTTAGTATATTCTGTAGGGATAATATGGATCATGACTTGATATGTATGTATATGAACCACTCATTATTATAATTACCTGGTAGGGAATTTCGTATGTTATTAATTAAGGATACAACTGTAAGATTGAAAGAGAGGTTAATCGTTTTGATGCGTATCCTCCGCGGTACCAAGTGCTGTAATAAGGTCAGTGCTCACCATTATGGTGTTTCGGGTTGGATGGTAGAGTAAGCGGCAATATTATCTTGTTATAAACTCTACATAAGAGGTATCACATTCTCAGGTTCGTAAAGTTTCTTTGTTAGATGTGTATTTTTTATCATTAGAAAATCCGTCTTCTTGTTTGCTTAAAGATAGGAGATGTTTTTTAGTTTAGCTGGTTTATTTATAAATTTTTGCACATTTGAAACTTGAATACAAATAAAACTATGTATTGTCAATGTTTTTTTTATCGTAATAATCTTTTAAATAATAAACATTATGTAGGTGTGTCCCGTCTCGTCGCTGTCACTCTTGCAATTGACTATATAAGCTTTGGAAAACTCGTTGACACATGCTGCGAGGAATGGCGGCTATCTCCTCGCGAATATTTTCTTTTAATTGGGATATGGTCGTTGGTTTATTAAGGTACGCTCGACTCTTCAGATATCCCCACAAGAAAAAATCACAAGGTGTAAGATCTGGGCTTCTTGGAGGCCATGGAATATCACCTCTGCGAGAAATCAATTTGTTAGGAAACATTTCTTTGACTACCGGTAAAGTCACATTTGACGTATGGCATGTTGCTCCATCTTGTGGCATCCAAGTCCTGGTGTTGTATCCTTCAAATTCATGTAACTGTGGTGTCGAAAACTCTCGCAACATCTTCACGTATTCCACTGAGTTTACAGTCACACTATTGCCTTATTTTATAAAGAAATACGGACCGATTATGCCCATTTGCTGATATGGCAGCCTATACTGTCGTTTTAGGTGATTGAAGGGGCTTTTGGTGTTTTGTAGCAAGGGTTTTCCGTGCTCCAATATCGACAATTGTGCCCATTGATATGAAAATGGGCCTCGTCAGTAAACAATACAGTCTCAATGCTAGAGAATCGCTCCTGCATAGTGTCAGCCAATAACTTACGTTGAATGTAATCCTTTGGCTTTATATCCTGCACAATTTGAAGCTTATATGGATGTAGCTTGAGGTGCAAAGGCAAAATTCGCTGCAGACTAGTTCTTGATATTGCCAGCGCCGCCGAACGCTTACGCGTAGATGATTCTGGATCGTTCCTTACGAAAATTTCAACTTTCCGAGTGTTCTCTTCGCTTCTTCTTGAACGCGGCCGCCCTGTTTGTTTGATATTCGTTGTCGATCCTGTGTGCTCGAATTTCATGACCCAAGCCCCAATTAAATTAACACTTGGACACTCACTTACACGGCGTAATCCATATTCAACTCTAAATAGGCGTCGCACAGTAGCGTAGGGGTCATAGTTTTTGTAAAATTGTTTAACACAAAAATCACGCTGTTGTCCCGTGAAGCGCTCCATCGTGGCTAAAATTGCTTGAAGCTACGCACAATTCCCCGCCACCCCCGCGCCCCTCCCTCTAACGGTTTTTGAGAAATCAAATGTTGCTATTTGCAAAAATTTATGGCCCACCCTGTAGTATCAAGTCATTACAAATAAAAAGGATTTCGAATCAATACCAGAATAAATGTATCTTCACACACGTTCCCGGAAGAGATAGGTAAAGATAGTTAATACCACGGCACCCACTAGCATAGCCAACATTACAAAACACTATGGAGTGAGTTGCAAACCTATCGCCAAATAGAAACACATGCGATGCCGAGCAACAATGTTTTTTATTAAAAAATTGAAAAACAAAATTTGTCTATAAATTTGAAAGAAAGAAAAAATTTCGCCCCAGACAGGATTTGAACCTGTAACCCTTCGTCTCAAGCCGACGAATGCTCTAACCAATTGAGTTACTGAGGATTCAAGTCTCGTGGCGAAATTTTTAATTCCTTTCTAACCCGTTAACGCGGGTAGTTATGTCCTATAGATACACAATTCTGAGTACCCACCAAATGAGTTCATCATTACAGATGAAATTCACATTTTAGAATGGCCATAACTTTCGTTTTTCGCAACGTATTTTTATTTTAGCACTTGCCCTGTGCTTGGGATAAATTTTCTATAAATTTTAAAGAAAGAAAAAATTTCACAAAAAATTCAAATTTCAAATTTCAAACTTCAAATCCTGTCTGGGGCGAAATTTTTTCTTTCTTTAAAATTTATAGAAAATTTATCCCAAGCACAGGGCAAGTGCTGAAATAAAAATACGAAACAAAATTTGGTTTGGCCCGGAATCGGGTTGAGATCTAAACACCAACTACAGACCACCAGACCACAGAGGCGATAAAGGTCAATCGATTCTAGCTATGTTAATGTTTGTCAGACCTTTGAAAGCATATTTTACAAGCATGTTGGTCCGGGTCCGCTGTGTAGAACATATATCATCTGCCTTTCCTACCAGGCAGGTCGTAAGAGGTGAGCATAAGTTTAATGGGTCATTGCCATTAAGACTACTGTAGAGTGCTGCAACCGCCTTAATTATTCCTGCCGCCATAACGGTGTTGTCGTGTTCCGGTCCAGGAGGTGGAGCAACCGGTAGACTTGCACAATAGCCTAACATCCCAGGACACAGACAACCACAGGACAGCGACGTACCTATAACATCTATGGTATCTATAGACCACAGTTACTCTAACCATTAGGAGCGCCGTGTGCTTGTTCGCTATCTTAATAAATAAAAAAAGAAATGTATAAATGACCTTGTATTACTGAACATTAATATCGATGAATGAAAAAAGTACATAATTCTTTTTCTACGGGATAAAGAAAAAACTAAAATCATGAATGAATTAATAAATAAACACACTTTAAACTTGGTATCACACTAACGATAAAGAATAACTATATTTGGAAAAAAGCATCCAGATCGTACGAAAGTAGAAATGGTCTCTTACATTGTAATCGAAAATATTTTTTTTTCTCTTCTGAGATGTAGTGAAATTACTAGGAGAAACCATTTTCGTGTTTGTATGCTGTCAGAATATAAAATAGGATAGCACAATCACTTTGCAGATCTTTAGCTGTTTGTTGAAGGAGAGATAAACAAACACAGATTCGCCTTTACGTAAATGGATTTATTGTATGTTGGTCTTTTTGTTCTAAGTCTAGAAATACCAAGCAGCTCGTAAGGCTGGAGACGAGCGGCAGTTTTTGTCACTAACACCGTGAACATGACTCAGAGGTAGATAATTCGTCCGTAAAAAACTGGAATACCTAGTCAGCTTACTTTATTTATAGGAATTCGGTTGGCATTATCGTTTGCCAGCCATAGCTGTAACAATGAAAAAACTAAATAAAAAAATATGTCTCAACCAAGAATCCATAATTGACAAAGAGTTGAGAACTAATAAAACTTTCAGGTTACCATTAAAAGTTGTGGAAGAAAGGTAAGTTGGCCGTGGCTGCACCGGCTAGCAGACAAGCCTGTGTCAACATTCAAGGAATTAGTCCAAATTATGTCCCCCTCTCCCCGCCCCCGCACACACCAGTCTCCGAATCAATATTTGATGTCCGCACTCTTCTGCCTTAACAACACGCACTATGCTCACATACACTACCCTCAAACGAAAATAAGCCTTATTACAACATGTCAAGATTTAGTTTTAAACAACAAAATTGTGGTTTTTAAGATTATTTGTATGTGAGAACGTCAAGACTCATCCCCGTTGTTGCTTTCTCTATGAACGCAATGTTGTCTCTTTCTAACTGAATTTTCTGCAGAATACATAGAGCGTAGTTTCTTAGTTAAGTTTATCTTCAAAATCAACGTCTTAATAGGTTTTTTATACTCTTGTGTGTTTATGACAAGTATTAAAATATGGTAATATCGCTTCTGTGGTCTTCAGTTATTGGACTTGACTGCATGAGGTCCCGGGTTCGTATCCCGGGTCGGGCAACAAAAAGAAAATTGGGTTTTTCCAATTTTCTAATAAAAAAAATGTTTCTCGGGATAGGATATGTGCCCGGTTGGCGATAGGCTTGCCACCTATCACATTGTGGGACTTATTATCTTCGGCACGTCCGCGTCGTGGGTGCCCTGGTTGTGCCTCTGCCTACCAATTCGGGGATATCGGCGTGAATATACTTAATAAAATATAAAATACTAGCTATTGTTTGCAGCTTCGCCTGTGTGTTAAAGTCATTTAGCTCATCAAAGAAAGTCGTCAAGATATTTCGAGAAAACGTAGCTATACTTATCCCAGATATAATCCATATAAAAACTAAACCGATATGAACCGATAAAGTAGGTAATTACCTACGACTTTGTCAACGTAGAACAGGTTTCCATTTCAACTTTTACAATGAATTTTGAAAAACAAGGTCTTTGTCTATATATCCATATACAATTTCGTCAAAGTTGGTCTAGCGGTTTAGCTGTGCAACAGACCGACGGATTGCTGCCAACGCCATATGATAGATTCGCTACAATTGTCTTGTATTTGAAAGTTAATAATCCTAGCGAATTTGTATTAATAGGCAAACAAAAAAAATATTTCCTAATTTTCATTATTCTCAATTTTTGTCTCCACAAGAACCTTTTTGTGGACTAACGAAAACACTAAAAATACCATTTCTATTAATTCCGCGAGTTCAAGCCATTACCGAATTTGCGGCTAGCAACACATTTAGTTGTTCATCACTTATAGATACATATCAGGAATTCGGTCTACTTGTTTGTCTTACTTTAATAGATTGAATACAGCCTCATAATAATAATAATCATCTTTTTTTTTAAATAATAAATAATCTAGGAACAAAGTGTCTGTCCCGTTTATGGTTAGCATAAAAAAGTCGCTCTAAATATGGCCCTAAAAAGACAGGCCCAATTCTTGTGAGGTCTTAAAAGTATGCTAAGTAAAGTCACTTAACGGACGCCCACATACACATTACATGTAAGTCACACATCAATTAATATAAAAACCCGTCTTGTTGAATATTCATAAAGAACTGCTAATTGCACAAGTCGGCAAATACGTCATGAGGAGCTCCACGGTTCCTAGTAAGCCCCTACCCATTCTCCCCTCTCGGAAAAGGCCAACCCCACGCACACTCGCACACCCACTCACACACACGTAGGTAGCGCGCGCATTCGGGAAAACTACGGCCTTTTACCTACGTATTGTGTGCAAGAACGTTAATGTATATGTAAAAAAATAAGATAAAGAAGTTAACATATCTTCACGCCCGTATCCTTTCATGCAAAAACTTCTGAACGGATTTAGACGAAACTCTAAAGGATAACATATAAGCATGTTATCTGATCACTATTGTTAAATTACGAAATTGTTTTTCATAAAGACTGGATTAACGTTTTGAATTTATGATTTATTTTTCTTTTATATGCACTTTTCTTTTATATGATTATGGTCGTATTCGCACTTTACTATCAAAAAGCAAAGAAAGAGACTGATATGCGATTGAATAAGGTCCGATACAATAAAAAGTATAATTCTTTTAAGAAACCCATTCAATAGTTTAACTTGCAACGGAGATGCTAAGAGCAATGAGCTGACATTATCGTATTTTTTTGTTGCAGGTACATATTGCTATTGCCCATTCGTCGCCATTTTACCATACATAAATTGCCTTATTAGAGATATTCTCTGGTTTAGTTATAGATTTGTGTCATTAGTATTGAATCTTAAGTTAGAAAAAATAAGATTCTTGTGACACTAAGTTTTTAATAAGTCAGAATGGTTTTAATTACAGACATAAAATAATGATTAAGAGGTTGAGAGTTTTGCCTATAGCTAACTACTTAAGGGGCCATGTATGCTAAAATACGTCAGCAATATACTGTGTTTTTCATACAAAGCAATTATGGATCTTGGCGACAAAAATACACAAGATTAATATTAATATGCTTTATAAGACTAGTGTTTCCAAAACACGATTCATTTCACTTTGCTCGATGGAAAAAAATCAAAAAGTTAACCCTTCTTTTAAAGCAAAATCCAACTGTCTACCTCAATTATGAAAATATCGACACCAGATTTAACATAAACATAGATAAGTATTATACCTAAAAGATAACTGTTTCAGTGTTTATATTTTTTTTTTTCAAATTACTTTTTTAGTGTCAAAAATAGTGATTTGGCGCTTAAGACATTTACTTTAGAGCGCAATATTTCATAGTAATAATGGAACGGGGGAGTGCGCTAATTGGCTCTTCTCGCAGTCAGCCAGAAGAGCCAATCAGCCAAGTATGGGGCCTTAAATAAAATCTACAAAAATATATACTCTTCATGTCATAGTGACACAAAGATTATATTATTCATGTATTTTTTTATTAGTTGTAGTCATATTAATAGAAATATTTAGAAATATATTTTTTTTAGAAATAGAAATACCTTATTTTATAACACATTATCACTTAAAATGGGCATTATCCATATAAGTTAGTATAAACTTATGCTAGGATAAAATAATGCTGCTCTTCAAAAAATACTTACTTATCTAACGTGTTAGGTACTTACGTTTAACAATTCCGCGAAACTCAGTAATAAAAAAACAAAACAAAAAATAAGTCTAAACTCTAGTATACAATTTTTTTTAACTTTAGTAGTACAGCTATAAAGATAACAAATTACATTATTTTAAGTGATAAATAAATCATAAATCTATTGATATGAAAAAGAAGTTAACGCACAGCATTTATTTAGGATTAACATTCAAAATTTATTACTTTTTTTATTTTCATTATAGTCCATCTGTCTCAACCAGTTGATTTTTTTTTTATATTATTGATTATATCGTAACTAAGGCGTTCTAAGCTTTTTCATAGTTTTATCATACGTACCTCGAGTGATTTTAAACGGACTAAAACCTTTAAAGTATTATATTGCACATTCAGCCGTAGTAATCTGAATATTAATCACTTCCAATTCCAGAAATTCCAGTTATATTGGATTGGCAGTTTCTTAAGTGTTATATGTTATATGTAACATACTAATCTGAAAATTACTTAAGCCTTTGTAAATAATTTCATATTCTTTCTCTGTACGTAAGACGACGTATAGAAGAGATTGACCGTCTTTTGTAAATAGCAAGCAGTAGGTAAAGTCGATTGCCCTGATCATGTTAATATGACTAAACATAAAATGCCATCATAAACAACCAGATTTAGTACATAATTATTGGTTCCTTCTGCTCCGACTTATTATAAGCGAAACTCGTATCTTTGGCAAGCAAGTGATAATTTTAATAAACCTAGCAAAAGAGCAGACTTTGACCTTTACCGTTTACGTATATTGCAACTGAGCTGAAAACTTTGGCTTGAAATGACAAGTGATTTTAAAGCATTTTTATAATAAATAATATTATTATTGTTTTCATCTAAATTGTATTAAAGCCTTTACATATTTTTTCACTATTGCTATTCTTTTGTTTTTTTTATCTTAAACGTAATCCCAAGTAGGTACTTATGGGACTAGTGTTTAAATGTCGTTTGCAGTAATATATATTATTGAAATAAAAATACATAATACAGTTTTCCTATACTTATGTATTTGTTTAAAATAGTTAAGTTACAATCGTTTTTAAGAAGTTAATTTCTGTTAATATTCGTGAAAACCTGTTCTTTCTCTGTAGTATTAAATACTTTTTGTTTAACTTAAACAAAACAACCGAGACATTCCGTTGGATTGAAAACAATTGTGATTCGTAGTCGTTGAGATTTATCTGAATAATGCACATATACTATTCGCAACGCGTGTTCGCTGTGTGCGCATCTATTTACGCGACAAGTAAATATGTACTTGCGCCGTTTGTGGAGGCTGCATTAATAATTCAATCGGTTGTTCGCCCGCTCAGGTACCGTTTAAACGATTTTTAACTTGCCGTCAAACGGATTAATTGGGAGAGAAAACACTGGCCAGAAATCGGTTCTTTTACCCTAAAAATCACATTAAAAAGATTTAGAACTTTGCGGATTTAAACTTTGTTCCATTTTTAAATTGACTTGTAACTGAAAAAGTTTGTATCGTAATTGCCCTCCAGCTGTATCTGTCGCTTTACTTTTTTTGACACCATGATTATTACAGGACTTTAGTAAAAGCAAATATTCTGACTGCCTTAATGTGATGTTGGTGGCTAGGTATACCTACAAAGTAAGAGTACCAACTAGGTATTACCAGCAGATCAAGGGATTCAATAATACAAATAAGAGTTTTTGACAGATTGAAGAAAAGAATAAGTAAACATCTCAAATGAGGTAGTTGATAAAAGTAGATATTTTTTTATATCCAAGAAATGTTAGTTTTAGGCTCTAACATTTATTAATTTATTTAATTTTTGTTGTACTTAATTGTGTTGTACACAACTGAATATGTAAAATTATACAAAAGGCGAGCTTGTCTCTAAAAGAGATTATTCCAACAAATCTCAAAAAAGAGCGAAGTCCATAAAATAATAGAAAATATACTGTGTACAATGCAAAGGCTTACTTTGCAAAGAAAACACAAACACCAACATACTATTACAAAATCCAACGCCAACTATTCAAGCCACAGGCTGACGAAACATTTTTAACATTCTTCATAGCCATAGCGGCCAGGGTGTTGGACTTACTTTTCAGATTCCAGTGGTCGTTTATATTTACTTACACATAAAAAACTAATTCAATGTCATAAGTTTGTTACGCACCCGATTTTTGTCCTTCAGTACAAATTATTGACATTAATAATAGTTCGCCTCTGTGGCCTAGCGGTCCAGGTGTTGGACTTGACTTCATGAGGTCCCGGGTTCGAAACAAAACAAAAAGAACACGGGGCAACAAAAAAAAATGTGTTTTTTCCAATTTTCTAATAAAAAAACGTTGCTCGGGATTGGATATGTGCCCGATTGGCGATAGGCTGGTCATCTATCACATCGTGGGACTTAGTGTCTTCGGCTGTTGTCAGATTTTTTATCTTACATCTTCTAAATTTATATCAAAATGAATCACCATTTTGCGTCACCGTCATCATCATCTCATCACGTCTGATTGCATCCCACACAGATACTAAATACATTTAAGAAACACCTAGATTCCGAAATGTAAGCCTGCCCCCATCGGGAATCGAGCTCGAGCCTTGCTGTTCTATTCATAACTATTCATAACTGTCGGGTAAAAGTAAATGATTTAACTAGAGTAAAAGTGCAAAAAAAAAACGACTACGCTTTCAATATTATGCAGCCTAAGTAATGAAGATACTAGTTAAATCATAACTATTCATAACTGTCGGGTACAAGTAAATGATTTAACTAGAGCAAAAGTGCGAAAAAAAAGACTACAATTTCGATATTATGCAGCCTAAGGACGCCGAAATTGCGTATTTCTATTTTCTCTACGATTTTCCTGAGATTTATTCCTAAGTGAAATCGATTCATATAAAAAATATACACCACATAAAAAACAAAAAGTATAGAAGTTAAAAATTTACCCTGTCCTTTTTTCAATGTCGATTAAAGATTATGCATTTATTTAATATTTGTTGTAATGAAGTAGCACGTAATCGTTAGTAAGTGTTACAAAAGCTTTCAATTAGAATAGATTTACAATAGCTTTACTTTATTTATTCAAGTGTCTTCTTTAATTTAAGAGCACTATTTCAATTACAATTTCGTAATTTTTAACATTGAATGTTACCAGCGGGTACGCCCGCGTAGACATTTTGTTTGCACGCAAGAACCCGTTTATATATAGGATTAGTCACTCTCCAACCTTCCAACTGTCTATAACTGTCCAGATAGATAGAATAGTCTATCTGCCTTCCTAGTATCTCGTTTGAGGGCAACTTGTCCGGGTGGGAATTCATCCTCTTACCTATTCCTGCTGCCTGAATGCCATTGTCATATTCTAGTCCGAAGTTTAGTGTGACCTGGGCTTTAGGCCTATTATGTAAGGTTACCTTAACTTTCGGAGCAGAACATAACACTATGACGGCAAGGATAGAAAAGTCGGGCCAACCAGGCAAGATGCTGCACAGCAGGAATGCACCAGGTGGTAGAAACTAGCAGCCATCCTGTTATTATTACTCATTTAACCGAAGCTCGTTTATTACGAGCTGCCGGGCAAGGCACCTAGACTACCTTAAAATCCAGTAAACCTACTTTCAAATAAAATTAATCATCAGTATTGGCAAATACAGTAAAACGTATTGAGATAACTTAAAGAACATATAGTTGGCTAAGAATAAATATCTTTTTAAGAAGGTGACAAAAAATAATTGAAAAATTCGGAAATCGCCATCATATTAGAAAAAAGGCAAGATGAAGTGGTTTAATAGGATTAATTGACAAACCTAACACAGGGATCACCAAGAGTCAGTTGATTGGGGTCGCATAAACGAACAAACAGCGGGCTGCGGCTCCGTTTCTTTGACAAACACTAATATTTGAAAATGTCCCACGGTGCGATTAGTCCGATCCTTCCTGAAGCTATGTGCATGCTGAAACTATGTGAAAATTTGCATGTAAAATGTATAACGTTGTCTGTATGTTGAATAATCCCCAAAAATATTAAGTAAGTGTACACACCTAACTCCAACGACCAACAGCAAGACTCGGGGTGGATTCCCGACGGGAGCAGGCTCTTGTGTGTTGGTCCTTCTTTGCAGAATAGACAATCTGCCTTCCTGCCAGGCAGCTCGTAAAAGGCGAGCATAGTGAGCCACTAACACCGTGACATCTAACTGGATTGGAATCACTACCATACCTATTCCTGCCGCCATAACGAGAATGCTTGCCGCTGACGTATTCCTATTTGGAGGATAAGGTACCTTACTTTTGTTCGAGACCTAACATCCCGGCTTCAGGTTGCATTCGCACCATTACAACCTTTGGTATCACTAGGCGGCGTGAATTTTTACCTTCATTAAATCCGTCTACTTGTTTGCATTCCAATATTATAAAAAAAAACAATATCGTTGTTTGGGTATCCTTCCGTATACCTACAGGTTGCAGACCCCAAAACCATGGTTACTAAAGTTTTAGTCTATTTGTTCTCATTATTCCAAAAACTACTAAACGTTTTTTACCAAATGTTGTGTTATGTAGCTTACATCCTGGGTTTTAAAACACCCTTTACGGTGGAAAAATCTTTTTTTCCTATTGCCAATCACCAAACGTCACTTTAAAGTGTACGCAAAGTCGAAGACACCAGCTAGCTACCCTTAAATGTGCTGAAGACGAAATTTGAATTAAATAATATATAGCATATTATGTAAATATTGATACTAAGCAAGGAAAAACTCTCCGTATTGGTCCGGGCTCCTTTGAAGAATAGACCATCAGCCTTCCTGCCAGGCAGCTCGTTAAAGACGAACATAGGCTTACCGTCACTAACATCGTAACATCTAGGTGGTAGAGTTTCGCAGCGACTCACCCGGATTGATACCACCGCCTTACTTATTCCTGCCGCTATAACGTCATGACGTGTTCCGGTTTGGAAGGTAAGGTAGCCGGTAAATTTACTTTTGCTCGAGGCCTTACATCTCGGTCTTAGGTTGGCAACGCACCATTACCACCTCTAGGCGGCGTGAATTTCTTAACATCAGGAAATCTGTCTGCTTGTTGCGTCTGTTTGCCATCCAATATTATAAAAAACCCAGCTAGATTCAATCAATCAGCTGTTTTTAACAGTTTAAAAATAAAAATTCAAAACGTTAATAGGTTTAATTGGTAAACCTAACAGGAATCACCAAAAGCCAGTTGATCACAAACGGGGTCGCAAAAACGGACAAACAGCGGGCCGCGGCGCCGTTTCTTTGACAAACACTAATATTTGAAAATGTCGTTCGCCGATTACTCTGATACTTGCTGGCGCAAGCGAGTATCGTTTTGATTTTTTTAATGTTATAAGAAAGCGAACAGGCGGTTCTACGTAAGAGACAATTGCCTGTAGACACCATTGATGTTACTGTTACATAGTTATCCAATAAAAGTTTACCAGCTTGTTTGCTCTCTGGTACAGATGCTGTGATGTCAAAAATCGGTAGGATGACTATGATATCACTTCGGGTGAGCTGTTTCGTATGGTTAGTTAAGTGTAGGTTTCTAAAAACCGAACAGTGGCGAGCACTGATGTGAACTAGTAGGAATATAAATTAATAATTAGGAATCTCAAATAACCCTCTCTAGGTTATACCTATGTACTATATATCTTCACGCCGATTCCCTTACATGGTTGGCAGAGAGTATCTAGTGATGATTGTTACGACTCTTGCAAAGCTGCTTAGTTTCATTTACATTCATTACGTCGGTTTCAGAGACTCTTAACAACATCCTCGGATAAAATCCGATCAACGTAAAAAAACTTATTTTTTTCTCATTAAATATTTAAGTGTATTTTTGATTTGAAATAACCACTCATATTACTATTTTTCATATTTTCGGATATTTATTTCAACCAGTGACTATTGAGACGACCCCATCGCACATCTACTTCATTAGTCCCGTATAGAAACAATTGAATACGTTTTGCTACTTTTATAGCGTCAATTCCTCGAATACATTTCTAAATACAATTTCAAAGCCAGGCAAATTAGTGTTTCCATAAGTTTGTACTACTTAATGCAATGTCTCCGTTTATATCGGTGCAATTAAAATACGTATTAACAAGAATTATTCGCTTTCTCACATAGCTATGTGTACACAAGGGTAGTTAAGTTAGAGTTGAGCGCCCCTGTATCTTTGTTGAAATATTTGCAGTGTAAGCGGTGGGTGACTATAGTTAGGGTAAGGCCACATCACTCTTATCGAACCCAGTTTGCCAAAACTGCTGATAAATTTATTTTTTCAGAGTAGTTCAAAAATCTGATAGCGGAGTAATCGTACACAAACTTAAAATCAGCACATAGTCGAATTAATAACATCCTCCCTTTAAAACACAATTAAAAACACTCGATACAACAAAGTACTATATTTACACCCACAATTGAACTGGGTTGTTCATGCATTTAAATTTAAGTGTAGGTATTGACAATTGTGCTGGTGAAATAATGATGCAATACTCGTCTTAATAATTTTTAATTAATAATTCCACATCATATTGCACGTTATGGATTTGATATGATAACAAAATATAATTTAATTAAACATTTCAGTATGTTTTTAATTTGTTTAAGTGTTTTTTATATTTAATTATTTGAAATATCAAAATGTCTTACTCTTACAATTTTATTACGTACTCAAATGAGTTGTCATAAATGTTTTTTTTGATACATATAAATTTTAAACTTATAAAACTGTTTTTCCACTTTCTTTTTTAATTTTTAAGGGCACTAATCAGCAGCACATCAATCTCATCTATGTTAAATTTGATATATATGAATCTTGTTAATTAAAGTAAACCTTAATACATGAATTTTCATAACTTCCCCTACTTTGTATTTTAGTAGTATCTTAGTATTATTACTATTAGTATCTTCATCATTTATGTCAAATTTCTTATCCATAGAGCCATCTAAATTAAACCGCACCCGACTAATGTGGCCTCAACTTTATTCATACGTACAAATGTTAGGTGCCGCTTGATTGTTGATACAGCAAATTTGTTCTCTCTCTCACTCAACGACGGGATTAGCCTGTTTTTCTACTAAAGATAACAGTTTTATCTCTTTGAATATTAATCGTATGTGTTTGAATTGCGAAATCATAAGGCCTCTTGCGAAAACAGCTCTCCGTTTTACTCATAGGTTTACTTTCTTAGAAACTATCCACATTGTGTGAATCATGTATCTAAAGGCACACATATTTTGTTAATGATATATAGTCCGGTGAAATTGTAAAAACCATGCGGTTAGCAACATATTAGCCATTTCAAAAAAAAGTTTATGATAATTTCGAGGGATACCAGTGATCTCCATACAGAGTATCCAAGGGCAAACTCTTCTCTCTTATATTACCCATTTAAATTGCTGATGTTTAGTCTCGTAAAACTCGAAAACATATTTTTTATGATAATTGAAAGCAAACAAGCTGACGGATTTCCTGATGGTAAGAAATTCACGCCGCCTAGAGACACTAAAGGTGGTAATGGTGCGTTGCCAACCTGAGGCCGGTATGTTAGGCCTAGAGTAAAATCAAATTTATCGGCTACCTTACCCTCCTAACACGACAACGACAAGAATTTATGTTATGGCGGCAGGTATAGGGAAGGCGGTGGCATCTACCAATCCGGACGAGTCGCTATAAAGCTCTACCACCTAGTAGGAGGTCACGGCGTTAGTGACGGTAAGCAAGGCAGATGGTCTATTCTGCAAAAGGAGCCCGGACCAACACGGGGGAAAATAATAATTATTATATTATAGAAAGTTATATTTGAATTCTTGTTTGGTGGCCTTGAAATAGGAATAGAATATTGGAACACACTGGTTAATGTGTTTGTAATATATATATCTAATAATTATTTTACGACAGATAGAAAGATGCCATCTTAGACTTGACTATTTTTACAGTTTTTTCGACTAAAGCGTCAACAGAATGGTACTCAGCATAAACATTTTTTTTTAAACGAGTAGATAGAGAGAAACGAGCGAACAATCATAAGCCTCTCCTGATGGTAAGAGATAGATACCATAGACGTTCCACATGCTAGTCTAAGACCGGGATATTAGGCCTATTGCGCAAGTCACTGCACAGGAAAATGCTTGAATAAATCTCTATCAAATTTAAATGGGACCAATCGGAAAACGCCTGGAGATCTTCTGTTGGTTAGAGACAACCATAGACTATAGACATCATACATGTATGTGGATGTATCGCTGACTTGTGATCGGAATGTTAACTCATTTGTACAAGTATACCAGCTACCCTTCATTCGAAGCAGAACATAGCAAGCAATAATAGGTAAGTCGGTAAATCCCCACCTGGGCAAATTGTTCCACAGCACTTTACAACAAAATAATAATTTATTATTTACTTGATACAATTTATTTAGAAACACTTGTACTTTCCACAATATTTTTATTTTTTTTTAATTTTTTGGTTTGAGGATGACAATTAGACGGTATTTGTTATATAGCCCTGATGATGCTTGTATAGCGAAACCGGTTAGCTAAACCATAAAAATAAAAAATAATAAAATATATTGTGGAAAGTACAAGTGTTTCTAAATAAATTGTATCAAGAAAAGAAACTTATTTACTTTGTATTCTACAATAAATTCTTTACTTGCAATACGGGTTTCAACTGTTTTGTAAAAGAAGGAGGTTCTTAATTCGCCTGTATATTTTTTATCGGTGTTACTCAAAATTTTTAGCTGGATCAACCAATATTGATGATTCTTTGTTGGATGAAATCCTGCGACAAAATATGGTTATTGGGTTTTAACTCTTTTGATAATGTGTATTTTTCGTACACTTAAGTATCTTCACACCCATATCCCCGAAGAGGTTGGCAGAGGCACAACCAGGGCACCCACGACTAGCCGAAGACACTAAGTATACTTAAATTATATTATAACATTAAATCGAATCGTATGTAGTTTTATTTTGCTGTGATTGTACGTTTATTATTACCTCTGCCGATATTGCTTAAAAATGTCTTCAACAACTTAGATTTATATATCACAAATATTTTCCCGGTACATCCGCCTTGAAGACATTTTAAAAGTTATTTACAGACGAAATAAAAATTCCAATATTCAAACATATCCAAAACTTAAAACAGCGTGAAAATCATTTGGCCTTCGTCCCCCAGAAAGCAAACAGTTGCGCGCGCGCAACGCAAACATGGCTGGCGATAAGGCCGCCATCTTGAACAAGCACATCGAGGTTACGAGAATTGACTCTAAAAACCTCTATTTTACAGCATATTTTAATACGCCTTATTAGCATGCATGGAATATATTATTCAGATAGATCAGCCATGATTTTACTTGCCGAATTATTCTTCATCCCAAAGACAATTTTTCAAACCAGCAGTAGAGTCATATTTTTTGCCTGTTGTTTTGGAGGGCTTTTACAGGTATGCCAGTGCTATGAATGCTTAAGAAAACCAATTATTTATGTAATTAATTATAAGTTTTACAAGAACATTTCAAATAGTTCCTTCGCTGCATCTCCATTTGGGTGTGATAAAACATAAACAAAAGTTCAATTCAAATTTATTGATATTGTATTTTGCAAGCAGTAAACTTCTTTCATCGCAATGTTTGACACATTCCATCAACAAGTGCTGGACATCCTCTACTATGTTACATGTCTCACAATTAGGTCAATTTACCTTTTTCATAGTAGAGTCATTTATTAATCCTTTTATTGGCTCATTTCGATTTCCAATGACTTTTTATAGGTATTATACCCATTAAAATTAAACATTTGCTTCTGTTGACTAGAAGTTCAGTATCAGACTTGAGTTAATAAAGTCCCGAACTAGCTCTCTGAGTGGGGCAACAAAAAAGAAAATCCTTTTTTTCAATTTAAAACAAAATTGCCTGGGATTGGGTCTGTGTCCCATCGGAGATAGGCTTGTCACCTATCACATTGTGGGACTTAGTGTCTTTGACTATTCAACTGCACCAGGGCACCCACTAGTGTCTAGTGGGTGCTCTGTTGTACCTCTACCTAATTCATCGGGGATACTGACGCACAGACACTCATGAGAATTTAAAAAATGGGTAATAATGGTTTTTGTCTCTGAAATATCGGATTTTTATTTTCTTAGAACTTCTATTGCTAAGTTGGGTCATCTAAGCCAGAGGTTCCCAAACTTATTTCATGTAACGCCCACTTTGAAAATCAGTTGTTTTGTAGCGCCTCTCCCCTCGTTTTTTTCTTGTCAATAACCTCAATAACATATTTGTTGCGCCTAGTTTAAAAAAAAACATTTTTTTCAAGATTTATACCGCCCCCCTCTAGGCTTCCAGCGCCCACAAGGGGGCGTTATCACCCACTTTGGGAAAGGCTGATCTAAGCTAATGTAATAATCTCGGCAATGAACAAGATAAATAATTTCAAGAACTAGCTAGCTGACAAAATGTTTGAATGGTTTTCACAAAATAGTGGATGTATTATAGGTTATTCATACATCGATAATAATTAAGGATACTCTCCCTTACATAACAAAGAGAAAAGCGTGATAATAAAATATTTGCATTTAATAATTTCGTCAAAGATTTTGGGATTACAACGTTTACGCGGTAGCTACTTACAGCGCTTTTTTTAGTACTATTTCTTTAGACAGTGTTGAGATGCAACGACCCCATCATCATCCACTACGTGGTAGAGTCTTGTTTAGAATAATTGATACTACTGCTTCTATAAATTATCCGCCAAAATGTAAGTTCCTATTTCAGCCATTCATTAAAAATGAGAAATACTTGCAAAGCTAAGAGGCAAAGATCAGCCAATAGACTAATTACATCTTTACCCGAGGTAATGAGGTAGATAAGGGAGATATAGATTCTTATCTCCCTCCCAGTTTTTTATATACAGGGGGGTTGAAAAAAACCTGTTTTGAAAAGACTGCATTGTTTTAATCATGGTATTTGGTTCAATATTGCTTTTTTTTACACGCCCTTTTTCCATTTCATTTTGTTTTTGAACAAATTTCTTGTTCAGGCTTAACATCTCGTACCTACATAGCTTGTTTTAATTGTTTCCCGTCATTTGGAGAGTTGCAGTGCTATGTGAATACTCTTCTAGGGGGGAGGTCAGCTACCCCCTCTGCCTGTACCTGGCTACGCCTATGGGTAAGTACATCAAAAGTTGTTAGACAATATTTCTCTGCGTGACCCTGCAGAAAGAATAGGCGTGATGTTACAATGTTTCTGGGTATCTAGCATGTGTACGTGTTAGTCACATGACAAACAACTAATTACGGGTCAACATATCATTAAATGTAAACGAGGACTTTAGGATTATGATGTTTACATGGCACAGTACTGCTTGTTTCTTTGTTTGATAGTTGACATTATATTTTTTATGGAATCGAAAGACAAACAAACAGATTTACTGCTGGTATTTTCTGATAGAAGTACATGCCTGTACACTATAATTGAATTACAGTGCAAAAAAAATGTTTACCTCTGTGGACTATCGGTCCAGCTTTTCTAATAAAAAAAAATGTGGCTTAATGTAGTGTAAAGATCTATGTAATGTATTTGAATACCTGGATAATTATAGTAACTGGAGTGACCTGGGTTGATATTTCACGACGAAATCGCACGGTTCTCATCCGAAAGCAGTGTGAAGAGTAACAGAAACTTGCATGTTAGTATGAAAAGAGTAATTATTGTGGAGAAAACAAGGCAGGTCAATGGAAATCGTGGCATATAGCGATCAATACCTTTTACCTACCTTATAACACCTGCAAAGGACTTGGACCCGTGAAGAAAGATATGTTATATAAATTGAGTTCACATAATTTTGTTTTGTAAGCAATATATCATTTTATTTCTATAAATTTTTAAAGAAAGAAAAAAATTCGCCCCAGACAGGATTTGAACCTGTAACCTTTCGTCTCAAGCCGACGAATGCTCTAACCAATTGAGCCACTGAGGATTCAAGTCCCGTGGCGAAATTTTTAATTCCTTTCTAACCCGTTAACGCGGGTAGTTATGTCCTATAGATACACAATTCTGAGTACCCACCAAATGAGTTCATCATTACAGATGAAATTCACATTTTAGAATGGCCATAACTTTCGTTTCTCGCAACGTATTTTTATTTTAGCACTTGCCCTGTGCTTGGGATAGATTTCTATAAATTTAAATATTTTTTTTTAAATAAATTAGAATTAAAAATTTCGCCACGGGACTTGAATCCTCAGTGGCTCAATTGGTTAGAGCATTCGTCGGCTTGAGACGAAAGGTTACAGGTTCAAATCCTGTCTGGGGCGAAATTTTTTCTTTTTTTAAACATTTATAGAAATCAATCCCAAGCACAGGGCAAGTGCTAAAATAAAAATAATTTTATTTGATTGCCTTATTGAATAAAACAACATAAGCATACATTTTATTAGTTAGATAACATAATATTATGATGTTAAATATCGATTTGCTTGACGTTCAAATATTTGTTAGAATGTGTTTAGAATAATTAAGGAATTTTAAAAGTTTTGCATCGGGTTAGCATGTTTTATGATAGTGTTGTTAGCAATACTGAGTAGTAGTCTATAGCTTAACGGTGACAACAACATAATCTATAATATATAAAAATGAGTTGCTAAATGTGTTGGTAAGCGCATAACTTCCGAGCGACTGAACCGATTTGGATAATTCTTCTTTTGTTGTGTTAGTTATTGTCAGAAGAAGGTTCTTATGCAGAGAAAAACCGGGAAAATTCCAAGGAAAATGGGAAAAACAATACTTTTATTTTCCCATACAAACTGAACGGGTGGAACGAAGTTCGCCGGGACAGCTAGTATATAATAAACTTGGGGATGCCTAACCAACAGATGACTGATATAAGACATGGCATAATTTTGCTAGAGGCTTATTTTATAACAACCTTAATTGCTGAAATCGCTCGTTACATTGAAAGATAGCAAATTAGCATGTCGTTCTCGTGATAAAAGAAGACAACCGCTGCCTATTCACTATGGATGTTACTGGTGCGTTGCTTATGGTTAGGATTTTAGGCCACGTTTACTAAATAACACCTACCCTATCCTCCAAATCGGAATATGAAAGTTATGGAACGTGGCAAATCTGATGTTATAGCACCAGGAATAAATATGGCAGTGATGCCAATCTACTACAAAACACTCTGAAAACGACTGATGGAACTGGTTAAATTACCTAAATTGGCGATAGGGTCGTTACATTTCGACCCCGAGAAATAGGTGTTTTTGTGTTAGCTTTCTCTGATGATTGACTTATTAAAGTTTGTAAGGCTTTACACACACATACATATCTTCACGGCAATTCCCTTCCGAGGAAGGCTGAGAGTATCGAGTACCAAACATCACGAGCCTGAAAAACCTGTCAGTCTTCCTTCACGTTCATTACCCTTTTCATACAAGCACGCCGGTTTCGGAGACTCTTGACACCAGCCTTAACCTTTGTACGTATTGTGTATTAAATAAATAAGATAACAAAAATTTACTGGTATTCATTGAAAGTAGGTTATCCCTTGACATTAGAGACATATGTTTGGCCCAACAAAATATATACAGAGCACACAAACATACATTATACAATATGTACACAACGCACACACGACGAGGCTTTGTACAGAAAATATTTGGAAACACCAGCAATGTAAGCTAAGGAGTTTGCCAAGATATTGTGCACACAGTTCCGCCGATCGTCTGTAGATTAACGTGGAATTAAGGTATTTAACCGGAGGAATTACGATGAATATTTAATTAGGTAGTTTGTTTTTATAAGGAATCCAATTGAAGGAAAGCAAAGCTCTTGATGTGAGGAAAGTAACTTATTAATAGACAAAATTGTGCATTACCAACCTGAAGCTTTCATGTTCAACTTATGTGAGTCAGTTACAGGCTAGATGAGTCTAAAAATCGGAATAGAAAAGTGGTAAGCACTGATGTTACGGTGACAGGAACAAAATGGTATCTCCAGACACCAATATTTTGGTGGAGAAGAAGACAACCTGCGGATGCTGATTTTATATGTTGCAAAATGGAATTATAATTATGCTCCCAACAAGAGGCTGAGTTGGATTTTAATATGTTACCGGTTACTATTTGATAATAGCGAGAACTGCCCAAATGGCGGCAGAAAATTATAGCGGTTATGCGAAACTGGGTTAGTCATAACTGAAATCTACCTAATAAGTACTCTTGTTAAAACGTATATCTCAAAATATGACAAAACAATAGTAAATATCTTTTACTAGCTGCTACCTGCGGCTTCGCCCGCGTTTTCACAGAAACCCGGTGTGCGATCGGGATTAAAAATAGCCTATATGTTAATCCAGGTCACAATCTATCTGTCTTCCAAATTTCAGACAAATCCGTTCAGCCATTCGAGCGTGAAAGAGTAACAAACATCCATACATCCATACTTACAAACTTTCGCATTTATAATATTAATAGGATCTTTAGTAGGAAATGTTTCAAGGCCATGGTTGTAAAAATTCTCTATTCAGTTCACTGTTCCAACCAACGTTGGTAGCATGCTCTGTGAAATTTTCATCCTTTTCAAAGATAACTTTTGCTGCTACGGGATGCTTAATTGATCCAAGATATCAGAGATTAGAAATATGAAATAGGGAAGCTATACTGATTTTATCTACGTTTGACAACTACCCCGGTTCTAGGAACTTTATGATTATTCGAAGGTATAGATACTCGAATAAATCAACCCTTTCTACGTAAAGCAATTCTAAAGAAAATTCGCCTATAAGAGGCAAATCTGTCGATTTCTTCTTACTATCTCTAGAGAATAAAATATTTAGTTACAAGAAGTTCTACACAAATTTTGATGTAATAATATTAGTCTAGAAATAGTTAGATTTGTGATTGATACACCTACTTTTTTCTGTTGTCCCGAAGGTTGGCTGGTAGAGAATGCTGAAAGCATTAAGCTCGCCTTTTGTGTAACATATGCTGTTAAGTTAGTACCTACAAAAAGTTTTAACAAATAAATTGAATAAACTTAATTTGAATATTGAATTAATTAAATACTAGGTGGTAGAGTTTCGCAGCGACTCACCCGGATTGGTACCACCGCCTTACCTATTCCTGCCGCCATAACGTCATAACGTGTTCCGGTTTGGAGAGTAAGGTAGCTGGTAAATTTACTTTTGCTCGAGGCCTAACATCCCGGCCTCAGGTTGGCAATACATCATTAACACCTTTGGTGTCTCTAGGCGGCGTGAATTTCTTTCCATCCGGAAATCCGTCTGCTTGTTTGCCTTCCAATATCGTAAAAAAATAAACACACAAACCTAGAATTGAAGACATCTTCATCACACAAATACCTGCCCCCTTTGGGACACGGAAATGTAATTGGGCGATGGATTTAGTCGTATACGCTAATCCCTTAAGGCAGTAAAGATTAACTAATTAATAAAAACACAATTTTAAATATAAACCATGAGTGACTGAAGACAACTTTCAATAATCTATCAAAGACAGCAGATAAGGCTACTTTAGATCAGTTATCGAGCAACTGCTGCAATTTTTTAATAATTAACAAAATATCTTAGCAAAAAACCTCTCCTAGATCTCTCTGTAGATATGTTATATATACGCTTGTGTATAGGCTGTAAATAGTCGAGTTATGTGATGATTAACCAGCACCGTTACTTCAACTACCTTATCTATTTCTTCGAACACAATGTCAGTGCTCGCCATTGTTTTATTCCAGTGTGGATAGTAGCTGATAGGCTTTAATAATATAAAAGGCTTCCCTCGGCCTTAGGTTCACAACTAGTTTTCTGAGATATTTCATTATAAATTACTGGGATATTTTATGTACTTATGGTCATAATCTATTATGTTCAGAAGTCTAATAAAATACTGCTATGCCTTCACAACATTATCGCAAGCAGGCAGCTAAGAAGTACCTTCGTATGACCAACTAATCAAATATTGGTAAACTATTAAGATATGCCCTTGCGATCAGCAAAATATATTGCGTGGTGACCTTACCTTGAATCTGCTTCGTCAAGGCGTTTTCCTACTCCTGGCACATCACAAATATTACTTATTCTGTCCTCTTGGTATGTGTTTTAAATCAGGATTACTTTGGACTTTTAATTGGACTTGACTGCATGAGGTCCCTTGTTCGAATCCCGGGTCGGGCAACAAAAAGAAAAATTGGGTTTTTCAAATTTTTTAATAAAAAAAATGTTTTTTAGGATAGGACATATACCCGGTTGGCGATAGGCTTGCCACCTATCACATTGAGGGACTTAGTATCTTCGGCTAGTCGTGGATGTCCTAGTTGTGCCTCTGCCTACCTTCTTGGGGGATATGGGCGTGAAGATAATTTTTTTTAGAATTACTTTCAGGGAAATCAGTGACAGTTTAGCTCTTATTTTTTTTATATGTTTTTTATGATAAAGAAACAATCACTGTCTATAGAGACTATGTCCTAGGTTTGCAATGTTAGGAATACTGTTCAATTCTCTTGGCTGTCTTCCCCTCTGGACCGGAATATGATATGGCATCATGGCGGCAGGTACAGGTAAGCACCGGGTTAGTTTACTGCCTATTGGTCCGGACCCCAGAATAAACCAACTGCTTTCCTGCCAGGCAGCTCGTAAAAGCACAGGCTTACCGTCACTTACACCGTGACATGTGACTAGGTAGTAGAGTTTTGTAGTGACTCGCCCAGATTGGTACCACCGCCTTGCCTATTCCTGCCGCCTGCTGTTGACGTGTTCCGGTTCGGAGGATAAGGTAGCAGATAAAAGTACTTTTGCTCGGGGCCTCCGGATCCACCATTACTGCCTTGGGTGTCTCTAGGTGGCGTGAATTTCTTACAACCAGGAAATGCGACTGCTTGTTTGCCTTTTAATATCATAAAAAATCTTCTTTTTGGCGATGATTCATTTAAATCTGCCTAGTAAAGGAGCAGATGGTCTATTCTACATAGCGGATCCGATATAGCCTACTTGTAACGTAGCTTAAAATTATCTCGATCACGATCAGCTTTCAAACAAAAAAATCACTGAAATTGGTCCATGCATTCAAAGGTCACAGAAGTCACAGAAGATACACACACGTCCAACTTTAACACCCCTCATTTTCTGTCGATGTTGAATGTTATGTTGATTCCTAGTCTTGCATCGTCAGTCTCCGAAAATTCGTGGATATGTTTGTTTATCTGAGATTTGCACTTTGATTTTAAGCTTGATTGCGACAACATTTTTGTTCTCTCAAGATCCTAAACCACACATAGGCTACTTTTTATCAATACTGCATCCCAGACTTAGTCAGACTACTTTTTTATATGTTAGAGGCCAGCGAACAAGAATACAGCTTTCCTGATGGTAATAGACTGCAGTGGGCTAAAGATCATCTGTCCTAAGGCCAGATGAAATTTGGAATCATAGAATGCCTGTTTTGCAAATCTACCGGACCGGATCGTGACAGAGTCATTATGGCGGCAGAAATAGGTAAGGCGATGTATCTCTACCCGAGAAAGTTTCACAGCTCTCTACCACCAGTGGTCTTATCGGTAAAGACCTATACTTTAACCAGTGCTCGCCTTTTACGAGCTGCCTGGCAGAGAAGCAGTCCATTCTTCTCAACAGACCCTGGAAAACTCGACAATACTGTTTCCCTATCCGCTTCTTCTTCACACGGGCTCGCGAAATACATTTCTACAAACAAATGTACACAAGTGCATAATTTTAATAAACAGGTGCTTTCAAAAACATTTTCAATATTGACAGAGCAAATGTGTAACGTTATTTTTGTGTGTGACCTTGACTAAGTTCAGCTCTGATAACTAGAGTTAATATTGGCACCGCACACTACTCTGTTTGACGAACGCTCAACTCTATCAATATATAAACATAATATTTATATTTGAAGCACTTTCGGTTAACTAACAACACCACTTGTGTAATTTGTCACTGAAATTGATAATCTTTCGGGTTGTGTACAGTTGTGTACAGAAATGTGTGGGGAACTTGGTCAAGGCTGGAATAGGTAACATAGTTTGGAAGTGATTAAATACGCTTTATACGTCCCAAATATGTTGGTTCATCCTTACCAATATCAAAAACTAGATCTTTGTGAACGGATAATTAATAACTTTTTATATGTACTGATAATTAACATTTTTTTAACAAAAATCGTAAACTTTTACAAAAAAACTTACTTTTTGACGTTTCTGTTCCTGGAATCAATTTTTAAAGTGAAAACTTCTTTAGCGGCGTTGCGCATTTTTTTTGGAATGGGTAAAAACTTCTGAACTCGCGTAAGGACACGCGACCTGATCGAAAACTTGTAAGATGGCGCAGGGCGTTTGCGCGAATGTTCGTGTTGTAATGTTTATGTACGATAGCGCAATAAATGAATATTGTATTCTACCACATAAATGATAGTGCTTTCATACTGATAATTAAAGCATTTCGAGCAAAATAAAATTATTCCCTAACCATTCCAAAATATAAAAATTCACAATATTACTATTCAAGTTTTCACTTCTGCCGGTTTCACAACCCGTCGTTTTTTTTATTTAGTTAATTTATATTAATTTCTATTACAGATAAATGTTTACATAAATATGTAATTAACCCCAATAAACCCTTTGTACGTATCAAGTAAGTAAGTAATTAGTAAGTAAGTAAGTATCAATAAAAGTTTAGTTTTAGATATTTACGGAATTTTTGGGAAGTATAACTACATACATACATACATATCTTCACGCCAAGTCCCTTACGGGGTAGGCAGAGAGTATCGAGTGCCAGACCTCACGATCCTGACAAACCTGTCTTGCTTCCTTCA
>NJDC01065246.1:126814-142566 GCA_002245475.1 Calephelis virginiensis
AAAAAATTCCCATAGCATCATTCCGTAGTGACGTGAAAGAAGAACAAATAAAGAAACACACTTTTGCATTTAATAAAGTTACATATTAACATCAATAAATAAATATCCTTGGACAAATCTCACAAACTGACCTAACCCCAATGTAATCAAATTATAGGTTAGTTAGTTGACAGTAAAACAGATATCAATGTTCATCACACAAATGCCTACCACCGTTGGGAATCGAAAACGAGCCTCTTGATTTGTCGATCGAATTGGACGTGTTCGCTAACTCTCCGTCAACATTAAACAGTAAAAAAAGTATCTTCACGCCCATACCCCCGAAGAGATAGGCAGAGGCAATCCAGGGCAGCCACGACTAGCCGAAGACACTAAGTCCCACAATGTGATAGGTGGCAAGCCTATCGCCAACTGGGCACATATCCAATCCCGAGCAACATTTTTTTTTGTTAGAAAATTGGAAAACCTTTTTTTGTTTCCTGGCCCAGGAATCGAACCCTGGACCTCATGAAGTCAAGTCCAACACCTGAACCGCTAGATACTGATACAATAATATAAATAATAGTAGATAAAACAAATGATAGTATCAGAATGATAATCAGAAAAATCTTTATTCACTTGAACCATACAAGTGGTATTTGTGCGCGTCGACATTTTTTTAAAAACTACCACCGGATCGGAATCGCGCCCACACACTGAGAAGATCCGGCGAAAGAAACTCAGCGGGCTTGTCTTTTTTCAATAATAATAATTACAATACTCGTATAAACTAGATAAAAAATATAAATTACAATCTTACTTTAACTTAAATAAAAGGTACAACAAATCACATTACAAATTTTAGTGGGAGATTGAAAACTCTATCCCCAAGCAAATACTCTGAGACCGTATAATAGCCTTTTTGACATAGTTTTGCTTTTATACATTTTTTCAACTTATTTAGAGGTAGATCTCTAATACTCTACTTAGTAGTAGAATGTGTGTGTCGTGCGCAGTTTTTTTTTTTTTTATTTATACGGTCTCTTTATTTTTAAAGGGAAAATTCCACGAAGTCACCGTTATCTAATGATAACGGGTTGTCTCATTATTTATCTTATTTTGCGAAAGCCTTTGACGAGACACAAACCGTCACCGTCAGCTATCACTCATAAATTACCGTCAGCCTTTGAGCCTCGTGATTCTCTGTGTACTCAGGAACCGGGTGATTACATTTTTTTATTGTTTAATTAAAATGATGACATGTCTTGTTTAAATTTAGATATGACGTGACAAAAGATTTTGTTTTATACCTTATTAGTTTACCGGTGGCTTCGTCAGCGAAGAACAGATTTTCATTCAAACTTTCATCATCAATAACACACATCCCAAGTGCTTAATTTTTGACAAAAAAAGTCTGTGTTTGAATTCGTGGATTTAACTTTATGTATGTTAGGTTTCAAGGATATCATTCAAGCGGTTTAGTATTTGACGAAATGTGAAATTACTAGATGTTTTCCGCGTCTTTGTCCCCGTGTTGAAGATTGTTTTGCACGTTTAACGCCTTTAAATTTTGGGATAAAAAGCAGCTGTGTTATCCTAGTAACTGTTACACACACAAATATTAAACCACAATATTGCTTAAAAAAGACAGAAAAAAACAAACATGCCTACTTAAATGCGAAAGCATGTTGTTTGATAACAATAATAGTTAAATTCAATATTAGTATGATTGTAACTAATTATGAAAATTTAAAACTACATCACAGAAGAGAGTTATCTAGAAATTATGCACAGTGTAACATAAAAAAAAACTTCTTCAAATCTAGAACTCCCTTATTTTTTTTTGGTTGGAGACAAAGTAATAGGAGTTATGGCACCATCGTGCAAGAGCAACATTTTTTTCATTAGAAAATTGGAAAAATATTTTATATTTGTTGCCCGTCCCGGGAATTGAATCCGGGACCTCATACCCGGGACCACAGAGCTAATAAAGTTTGTTTTGTGCAGTTTTATTTCTTTCAAATTATTAGAGAGAAAATTTGTCTCATAGAGGAAATAATTTCAGGAAATTGGGCAGAAAAGTAACGATGGCCGAAATTGTGATGCTAAATGTAAAGCGACTAAAGCATCATGAGCCAGTCCCCTTTAGATAGTGTAGAATTAAAAAGAACAAGTAACATTTTATATTTTTAAAGGCGCAGGGATTGACTAGAAAACTATCACGCTAATATTCCCAAAGAGTTAGATAGAGGCGCAACCAGGGCACCCACAACTAGACGAAGACACTAAATCCCATAATGTGATTGGTGAAAAGTCTATCGCTAACCGGGCACATATCCAATCCCGGACAAGGTTATTTTATAAGGAAATTAAAAAATCTTTTAGTTTATTGTCTGACTCGGGGTTCGAACCCGGTTTAATTTTCCGCAAAATTACTTCATTGTTGTCATACGATGTCGTACCTAGTACGAGCCATGACGCCACTAGCCAAAATTTTTAGTTTTAGTAGAAAATTTAAATTACATATTTTCCTTTTTTTTGTTTCTCGAACCGGGGATCACACCTATATCCCCGAAAGACGTAGGCAGAGGCACAACAAAATCACCCGCGTCTAACCGAAGACAATAAGTCCAATAATGTTAGGTATAGGTGGCAAGCCTATCGCCAACCGGGCACATATCTAATCTCGTGCAACATTTATTTTTATTATAAAATTGGAAAAAACACATTTTCTTTTTGTTGCCTGGTAATCGACCCTGGGACCTCGTCAAGTCAAGTACAAAACCTGGACCGCTAGATCACAGAGGCATTCAATGGTTACAATCTAACTAGGCTTAACATTTTAAGGGCCACTTGCACGTTCCTGGGTTAAGTATTTAACACTGAGTTAGCTTCTAACTCACCTTTAATTTAAAGCACCTTATATTTAACAGTTTAACTTTATATTAAATGAAACCCGGAAATGTGCATGTGGCCCTAACAAATAGATGTCGTTTAACGGCCAATATTAATAATCAATCCTAATCCAAAACTTATAGTCCAAGATTGATATTTTGATCCATTTTTATGTTTTCGTTTGCCAATAACATATCTGTGGACAGGATAAATATGGCAATTAGGTAGGATAGGCCGGGCGGATACACAGCTATCTAGATTGCTTGAAATCCATCTTTAGAGAAATATTGTTAACATTGGCCGTAAATGAACAAGGTACTATCTTCTTAAAAATATTTGCTGTTCGTTAGTCTCGCTAAAACTCAGGAACAGCTGGACCGATTTGGCTAATTTCAGTTTTGAATTATTCGTGGAAGTCCAGGGAAGGTTTAAAAGATAAGGAAAAAAGGAAAAACTGCGAGGAAGCTAGGAAAACAACATTTTATATTTTCCCATACAAACAAAGCGGGTGGAACGAAATTCGCCTGGACGGTTAGTATTAAACAAAATTATCTAAATCCAATTAAAATAGCTACGTAACTACGTAATATTTACGATAACAATATACATATAGAAAAATATATCTCCATTTAGCTTGGTCACTGCATCACGCCTGAGTGGATGGACCATTTTCGATAATCCTTTTTTTACCGTGTTGGTTATTATTACGGGAAGGTTCTTATAAAGAGAAAAACCAGGAAAATTGCAGGGGAGACGAGAAAAGCAATAATTTTATTTTTTCATACTGTTAGTGGTCGCGATGTCAAGCGATACGAAGTTTTCAGTGTCGGCTATTTATAGTGAATACGGTGTAATAATTGTATTAAAAATCCATATAGCTCCAAAGATTAAATCTCGATGCGTAAATCTTCTGCGTAAAAGTTCGTTAACAGTCATTTGTCATTTTTTCCACATATCCGAAACAGCGAAACATGCCCTTTCTTATTTTCATACCAACACTTTCTTTCAATCCCATTTTTTCTCGAATCTCACTGTTAAAAATGCGATCCGCGAAAGCTACACAACAGATTTTCCGTAGCGCTCTCATTTCGACCGCATTTATCCTACTCTCATACTTTTTACTGCCTCGTTGGTCGAGTGGCTAGCGAACATGCCTAACTACACTGACCAACCACGAGGGTCGGGTTCGATTCCCGACGGGGGCAGGCATTTGTGTTATGAACATTTAGATGTCTGCATTTTCGGGTCTGGGTGTTTATTAAATTTATTCTGGTATCTTTTAAGTATTTCTATTTATTAGCATCGTTGACTAATACTCATAATACATGCATATAATTTGCTTAGTTTGGGGTTAGATCCAATATGTGTAACTGGCCCAGAAACATTAATTTATTTATTAAACAAAAAACCGTATAACATACCTCTTAGAACACTGAGTTCCATATGAGGCATTATCTTTAGGTTTCTCTTGGTTGTCATATTAAATCAAATGATTATATATTTACATGCACAAACATTGAACAAAGGATGATGAGGATACAGCATTATCTACTAATCAGCCAATAGGTAGAGATTCAGAAATATATCTTACAAGCTGACCCGGCAAAACTTCGAATCATTTGACATTAGCAGCTATTAACAGTTTGTATGAAAAAAAAAATTGTTTCGTCTATTTTCCCTACAATTTTCTTTGTTTTTCTTTTCAAAAGAACCTTCTTTTAACAATAACCAACTCAACAAAAAGAATTTACAACATTGGCCAAATCGCACATCTACAGATGAGAAATGAGTTCAAAAAAGGAATAATTATATATTACTAGCTGACCCCGCAGACGTTGTTCTGTTATATTTTTAATGTGATTTATTTAAAAAAATTGGGGTGAGTCACCCTTATCACTTAGAGGTATGAAAAATAGATGTTAGCCGATTCTCAGACCTACCCAATATGCTTACCAAATTTCAGAGGAATCGGTCAAGCCGTTTCGGAGGAGTATGCAGACTAACATTGTGACACGAGAATTTTATATATAAGATATTTAAATCATAAAAATAATGTACTAGTATTTTTCCAAATTTAAGCTAATATATACATATAAATACAAACAATGCTAATCTTGTTATGAGGAATGTGTAGCACTAACCAAATGCTGAGCGTTGGTCGTATAATACAACTACCGGCCCGCCCCAGCTTCACACGGGTATATAATATACATGTAAACCTTCCTCTTTAAACACTTTATCTATTTAAAAAACCGCATCAAAATCCGTTGCGTAGTTTCAAAGATTTGAGCATACAAAGGGACATAGGGACAGAGGAAGCGACTTTGTTTTATGCTACGTAGTGATATACGACATCTTTCGTTTAATTTTCACAAAAACAATTACTTTAATACCTCTATTAGCACCTCTAAATTTTAAATTTTGAATAGAAATTTGGGTCCATAGATCCCATTAGACGGAAGCGGCTAGTTTTAAAGTCAAAGAGGACATTATTTGATTAACACTAATTAGTATGAACTGGCTTTACATCGTTGTTTCGAAAGTACCACCTTATCTTACATTCGGGTATTGGGTTTTAAATTCGAGAGGACTTTATTTTTTTATTCGTAAAGTTGATTTTACGCTATTTTATCTTGGTCTCGGCGCAAAGAGATCCCGGTTACGTAAACCCGATTTGGGCTTAATGGAGAAAGTAGACGCTTTCTATATGCATGTGGCTTATGTCGAAATTTATGATTCTTTTATTGTATGAGCGAAAACCACTAACACTGAAATACATATATCAAATTCTACTTGTCCTTTTTTAATGAGATTGAATGACAAGTACGATTTTTGTTGTTAAGGAGCACACGCTGCCTCTAAACACCAAAGGTAGTCATGATACGTCGCCAACTGGACCATATGGTGTTAACCTTTTAATTTAAGTAGACTTTACTATTTTACGCATATTCTGTCATATTGTACTAACTTTATATATGTTTTTAGAAGAAGCGGTATGTAATTGTTAATCCCCCTTTTTTAAATGTTGTATCTTGCAACAGCTTATTCGGTTGGTACCCCAAATAACATTGATACTTTCTATTGTATACATATAGTGCTTGCTACTATAGTGCGCCTGTTTATAAGTTCAAATAGGTTTTCAAAGATTAGTAGGTCAAAGATTTCCTGTCGTTCATAACTTCACATAATTTTTATTTACTATTTTTGCAAATCCCGATCCATATTCCAGAATCTACGGTCTTCCGCTCTTAATGGTTACCACGAACTCAAAAATGTTATATACTCATCCTACGTCTACTAAGACTACCAAGAGGTCTTTCGTAAATAGGAAAATGAAATGGTAGTATACTAAGTATTACTGTGTTGGGCCGGGTTTTCTATGTAAAATAGACCATCTGCCTTCCTACCAGGCAACTCGTAAGAGAAGAGCTAAGGTTAAATAGGTCATTACCAACAATTTCACTAATGGGCAGGGTAGTGCCTACCGTAGGTGGGGTAGTGCCTACCGTAGGTAGGTTTGTGGCTACCTTAGGCGGGGTAGTGCCTACCGTAGGTAGGGTAGTGTCATGTTTCGGTCCGTAGAGTAAGGTAGTCGGTAGCCTTGCAAAATATGTGGCCTAACACCCCGGTCAAAAGGTAACGACGTACCTGCATCATCTACAGTGGCTATAGGTCACTGGTATCTCTTACCATCAGGAGAGCCGTGTACCTGTTAGCTGTCTTATTACATAAAATAAAGAAAAGGTGCTTAAGGCCCCATACTTAGTCAGCCAGAAGAGCCAATCAGCGCACTCCCCCGTTCCATGATTACTATGAAATATTGCGCTCTAAAGTAAATGTTTTAAGCGCCAAATCACTATTTTTGACACTTCAAAAGTAATTTGAAAAAAAATATAAAAATTAAAACAGTTATCTTTCTTAAATCTGGTGTCGATATTTTCATAATTGAAGTAGACAGATGGGTTTTGCTTTCAAAAAAGGGTTAACTTTTTGATTTTTTTCTATCGAGCAAAGTGAAATGAATCGTGTTTTGGAAACACTAGTCTTATAAAGCATATATTGTTAATCTTGTGTATTTTTGTCGCCAAGATTCATAATTGCTTTGTATGAAAAAAACAGTATATTGCTGACGTATTTTAGCATACATGGCCCTTAATAGACTATTTCGCAACTGAATCTCTACATAAAACATTTTTAAAAAACAATAATTGATAATTGATAAAAAAATTAGATTTAGATTTAGATTTAGATCTATGTTATTTTATAGCAATAACGTTTGAATTATTTTATTATCTACATCAAGATACTATTTTTTGTAATTATAGTATAGTTATTTGCATTTATGAATAGGGTTTTAAATTCTAAGGTCTATCACATTGTAATATTGAAATACTTTTGTTTTGTTACGGCTAGGTGTATAGGTAATGTTAAATTTTGAGGCCACGAAGTCTTTGTGAACTTGCTTATATGATTAATATAGAAATTTAAAAAGTTAACTGAGAATCACAAAATAAGTAATACCTATTACCAATTGGATTATGCAGCATGGACTTCAGAAAACTGTTATTTCGAAACAAAGTCTACAAAATTGCAACAAAAGTTATCCAACCCCTATAATTAGCGACATGAACCTTTGCAAAGTCCCACCATTAGATAAATCAATCAAATCTCGAACAATTTCACGCACAATCCCTTACAAAAGGTACAAGTCAAACGTACTATCAAAAAAGCCATTCATTCACTAAACGGGGGCTAACAACATTATACCCGTGTAATACATATTTCATTATTACTTCCTTTTATGGTTTGTATAATTTTATAGCTCTGGCAACCCCGCTTTTTATACACATACAAAACCATCCTATTATTCGATAGGGGGCGTTGTATTATTAGACAATATTTTTCAGATGTTTAAAAGTAAGGTTAGAATATTCACTTTGAAAGATGTTTTAGTATTTAACTACAATTTTTTTAAGATATGCAAATATATCTTAAAAACTACTATGCTACTTACTATGTATCTATGGAAAATACTCGATATAATTCTTTCTTGAAATTCTATCTTTGAAAGAAGCGCCGAAGAGTAGCAGGGCACCCACGATTACCCGAAGGTACTACGACTATTTAGCTTCACAGTGAGATATGTGGCAAAAGTCAAAATTATCGCTAACCGGACATTTAACCAATACCATGTAACGTGTTCTTGTTAAAATATTCGAAAGGTCACGAAATGTTCGAGACTAAAAATAGGCAGCATAACACATATTTCGCATTGTTAAAATATTGTCTGTGTCCCTAACGCGATTCACGTCGAAACTACAGAACCGACGCGATCGTACGAAATTTGAATTGTAGGTAAAATCGTGGGTAAAATGGGTAAAGTTCAAATGTTAATTTGGCAATAATTCGTTTACGTATAGTTTTTATTTTAGTGTGTCATAATATGTGCTTTATAGACTGTCCTATATTTTTTTCCAAGTCATAAGTTTTCTAGTTAAGTTAAAATATAGACATAACAACAATTAGTATAAGCAACCAAATAACTAAAAGGACAAAAGTTTGAAAACCGGAAATTAGAGAAATATTTCAACGAACAAGTCATTTTACATGTACATACATATTTTCGAGTCAAGTAGGAAGAGACTACTTAGTACCAAGTGTACGAAGTTCGCCAAGTCGGCTAGTTAGTAAATAAAACTAAAACAACGAAATAAATAATTCAAAATTTTACAAACTCCGTGTTGATGACCGCAAATTAAAGTTATTTGGCCCGTTTTGACATTTGTACCAAAATTAGTCCCTGTCACTCTCTAATCCCCTATTTCCACATATAAACACATTCCATAAAATCGCTCCGTTGCCACGAGAATAACGGACAAAAAAACAATTATTTTTTGCATTGATGATATTAATAGGATGATCAAATGCGGAATACAATTTTTTATACACAAGTATGTATTATTCTTGGATTATCTTACATCCAGTTCAGCACACAAATGCCTGCCCTTGATAGAAATCGAACCCAAAACCCGTAATGATCGGCATGAATAAGGGTATACGCATATACCTCGACCAAAGTTGCCTTCTTTTTCAATAAATAAATTCCATTTTTGCTGCTGACCATATCCCGATCTACGACCTCAATAGTTCCTGAACACATCAAGCCATTCACCAGGAGACACAGATATTCACTTCCGCTTGCCGCTGCATTGTGCAATTCGACAAGGCAGCTTCGCACCGCCGCTGGCCATTCCGACAATGGTTCAGCAAAAATCGAATTCCAAATTCAAAAGCGCATCGTTGAGGTTTATTGGCTTAACGTTTGATTGATTGTGCGAATGCGATTTTTTTCTTCAATCACCAGTTGCCAGTGTTGCCAGTTTTTGCCGATATATTTTGATTTGGGCGTGGCGAATCTGTAATAGCCTTTGTCGGTACAGGAAGTATTACTTTTCTTAACAGGTACACTAAGTACGAATGAAACTTGTACTGTTTACGTTACGCTTCTTGAAATGTTTATTAGATAGCTTATTTACAAAATTTAAGAGTATTTTTATAGAAAACTGTCTAGTGCGCGCGGCTTCACCCGTGTTTTAAACTTATTTAGTTTTTCCACGAAATCCTCACGGTATGTCAGTATAAAAAGTGGGCTACTTTATATCCTTCTCAGCTAAATTTACATACAATTCGCGAACATATTGTGGTCAAATAATGAAGAAAGAACATTAAAGGCAAGACATGGAGAAGCCTACTCTGGACTAAAGAAATTAAATGTGAAGTGACTCAAAGAAATGTGCTCGGACCGATCTTGATTATACTTGTGATATACCGGAAATAGAAAATAGATGGCAAGGCTATTATTGCTGTGGGAAGTAGGCAAGAAGAAACAACAAAAAAAGCTCAAACTGCTGTATTTAAAGTTTTATTATGTACAAAAATGACGGATTAAACTGGATGAAGCCAGGTCTACACGTGTTAATTTGGTTAAAAGGTATTAGGTATATGTTATATTGCATATCATTTGCTTTATTTAGAGTTAGATTTAATTTGTGGTACTTGTCCAGAGATATTTTTTGATATTTAATTAATAAACAAAGAGTGCCATACTCATGTGAAAGAGAAACAAGAAAAGTTAAACATATATTAGAGAAATATGTATTGGCTTATTGGAGATATTCAAAATTAAAAATCCAAAACAAGCTATTGATATATTAACCAAGTCCAAAGACCAATAGGGACTTATGATATTCAGTTATGGGGATGTACCAAAAATACCAATATACAGTGTATATAAAGGTTTCAAAACCATGTGCTCAGAGACATTGCAAATTACAAATGGTACATAAAATAAGATGACATTCGAAAAGTGGAGTTTGTCAGTGACGTTACAAAAAACAGTGCAAAAGTTCATCACCATAGACTTCGCTATCATGTGAGCATCGAGGCTATCCAGCTTCTCGATATCACAGATACAACGAGAAGACTGAAAAGGACAAAAGTAAAAGTATCTTCATGCCCATATCCCTGAAGAGGTAGGCAGAGGCACAACCAGGGCACTCACTAGCCGAAGACACTAAGTCCCACAATGTGATAGGTGGCAAGCCTATCACCAACCGCGCACATATCCAATCCCGAGCAACGTTATTTTCATCAGAAAATTGGAAAAACTCAATTTTCTTTTAGATGCCCGACCCGGGCATCAAACCCGGGACCTCACGCAGTCAAGTCCCACAACTAGCCCCCTAGACCACAGAGGCGATTAAAGGCGTAAGGATAAAAGGCTTTAGTAAAAGTTGATGGACTTAGAGACTGTAGCTTAGAAGACTAAGTGCAATTAGAATTACTCATTAGTTTAAAGACTAGATTGTAATGTCGAAAAAAACATTCTCAATTTTTTCAATTTCCTTTAATTCATTAAAGCAGGTTTAAATATTTTGACGTAAAAATGGAACATATATAAAACATTTTCGCATTGTGGGATAAGTCAGACCTAGAGTCTATCCAGATTAATGGTGGAGTTTTTTCTGCTGTCACAATTTAAGAGTCAATATGAGAATATCAGGGTAAGTGAGCCGAGCCGAGATTTACTTATGCAATATTCTTATACCTTAACCTCAGGCTGGCAACGAACCTATAAAAAATTACGTTTTTTTTGTCGATATTTACCTCGTGTCTGTTGTCACCTGGAAATGTTTGTTTGCTTTAGATCTTAACAGGCCATTAACATCTTTGGTGACCTGTTTGTCTGTACAATAATTAACTATTCTGGATTTTCAATCACGCAGAGGGTTATTGTTACGTAATCATAACTCAAGATCCGTTTTCCAAACGAGACAAATTAAGCATTACTGCCATTTGATTAAAACAATACATAATAAACCATATGCGTATAATCATAAGGTTTAATGTAAATATTGATATACTTTTAAATCTTTTGTGGTTTAACATGTTAAAAGACCGTGACACATTTGTGCCACCGTGAATAAACGAACGTACAAAACAGCTCTTGCATATACATTATACATACATACAGTGATATCTCATAAAAAGTTTTCCAACTTTAAATAAAGCAACTTTAAATAATCTGGTATTTGTATAGAGCCTTTGAATGATTTTAAATCATCAATCTCTTATAGGATAATAATAATTAAGACCACTAAAACTGCAAAAACCGACTCTAACTACTTCATTGAGTAGTTAGAGTCGGTTACATACATCATAAATTTATCTTTGACCATGATCAAGAGATCATGGTCAAAGATAATTTTTTTTTATGATATTGGAAGGCAAACAAGCAGACGGATTTCCTGATGGAAAGAAATTCACACCGCCTAGAGACAACAAAAGTGGTAATGGTGCGTTGCCAATCTGAGGCTGGGATGTTAGGCCTCGAGCAAAAGTAAGTTTACCGGCTACCTTACCCTTCAAACCGGAACACGTCATGACGTTATGGCGGCAGGAATAGGTAAGGCGGTGCTACCAATTCGAGTGAGTCGCTGCGAAACTCTACCACCTAGTCAGATGTCACGGTGTTAGCGACGGTAAGCCTGTGCTCACCTTTTACGAGCTGCCTGGCAAGAAGGCAGATGGTCTATTCTGCAAAGGATTCCGGACCAACACGGGATACGACGGGACGGGGGGAAGATAAGTTAAAAATGTTTACACTAATAAGTACAACTCTAAAACAACAGCCACATGACAAAACTAATATGGGACCACCTCAGAATCAGAATCAGAATCAGAATCAGAAAAATCTTTATTCACTTGAACCATACAAGTGGTATTTGTGCGCGTCAACATTTTTTTAAACTACCACCGGATCGGAATCGCGGCCACACACTGGGAAGATCCGGCGAAAGAAACTCAGGGGGCTTGTCTTTTTTCAATAATAATACATAATGACAATATAAACTAGATTAAAAATATAAATTACAATCTTACTTTAACATAAATAACAAACGAAATCATGACCCATCTTTCTCAAACAGAACCATCAAAATCGGTTGATTACTGGCCGAGTAATCGCGAAGCAAACGTACAGTCGAATTGAGAACCAACTCTTTTTAAAGTCGGTTAAAAAAGAATTGCTATTTCTTTAGGTCTTCGCATTACGCCTGGCCGAATGGATCAATTTTGATAGATAATTATTATTATTTTTTTGTAATAATTGTATGAACCCTCATATAAAAAACAGTATTTGCAGTAAAGAGAGCACAACGTATGCCGGTACAGCTAGTACTAATACAAAGTAAAGTACGTAACTATAACATCTGTATGCCCAAATCGGTAAGCAAAGATACAACGAGGACATCCATCCATACGATTGCAGGAATGAGTAATATGATGGTACCAATCCAGGCAAGTAGTCACAACACGTTAGGATACAACTTGGTAAGAGCTGAGTTTCTTCAGACGTTTGTTTTGACCAACTCGTTAGTCGAGAGATTAGTGTAAATGCCTGAAAACACCGACCATCCACTAAGTTCGGGGTTCATTCTTGAGTTGGGCAGGTATTTGTATGATGAACTTTTGTATAACTACACATCCGGATCTGGGTATTTATTTGTTTTCTCCAGTTGAGTACCATAGCACAGACAAGCCCATAATTTGCTAACTTTATTATTATATCATTTTTTGTAGATAGTTATTTATTGAACTGACAACAAACTCTTACAGGTAATCATAAACAAACGAAACACAAACGAACACGCAAGTTCCGGACTCATTTGTCAATAACAATTCATCAAAAGATCCCATTAAATATCCATTTCGTATCGTCATTTTTCAAATGACAACACCGAACAATAGTATTTACATTCAATGTCAGTTTGTTTTACATTCGAAATACACATAGTGCGTAACATTTCTTCAAACTGTATTCTCCTTTTATCATAATGTCTTGTATTATACTCGGTTCCTTACAGCGTTTCCAACACAAAAGGTGAATGGGGATGAATAATAATTACACATGTCTGGACGGTAGCGAGCGGAGAAAAAATATTCAGTGATATGACAACACCGCCACGTGTTGGCCGTACAATGTGAACTTTGGAATTTGACGCCATTGTTGTGTTTGAGTTTTTCATTTTTATATTTTTATTTTTTCTTTAACATTGGATAACAAACTTTTTTTGTCATAAAACAGGGAACAAGGCTCTCCTATTGGTAAGATTCAAACGTCTTTTGAGGGCACCATTGCTGTTACTGGTGCTAACCAGACGAAAGTGCAATACAACTGAATACTATACTGACTACCAATGCGGTACACGATAATGGCGAGCACTGATTAATTTATAGTAAAAAACAATCGAGTTTATAAAAATCAAATATGTCTAAGTTGTCAAGCTTACCTCCAAACAGGAACATGATGCTAATACATCAGAGCAGGAAATGTAGGAATATATAAAGTACTTAGTAGCAATTACTATTTTGACCAGTTTGGCGCAACTTTCATATAAAAAATGAAACAATAAGTTTGCTATGTATTTTATTCGCCCAAATCATATGACACTAGCATTATATCTGAATGCCTTTAGACCTACTTTCAAATTATACGGGTTATAATTTTTCAAGTAAACTTTATATAAATTCGGGTTTGCTATGTATCTATGGAAGTCCCGCCTCTTATTACATAGTATTTATATACTCTTTGATTTTGACTAGCTCTTGTCAATGTTCCAGTATTTTTTTTTTGTTTTACAAAGGGGAATGGTGATGATTTTCCTGGTAAGAAAGTAAGAAGTAAGCTGGGTCTGTAAATACCAATAAAAATGAATGGTGCATTGTCAATTACAATAAAAACACTTACTCCTTTGGATACGCTGGGAATTTTAAGTTAGTATTTGTCACCAATGTGTCCATTCAATTATATAAAAAGTTCTTATCAGAAGAGGACCCCAAAGCTTTCGACAATAACAGTAACGCCAAAAACAAATTCTTAAACACACAAAAGCGTTTTCATTTCGAACTCCACTTGATGTCTTTTGCGTGTCGTATGCTGGCAACATTGAGAACCCTTGAAATAGCGCGAACTGACAGCTTCACCCAAAATTATGATAATTGACAAACAAAAATTAACCTTGTCTCCATGTAATATAATTCATTACCGTATTCAATAATTACTTGCGTCAGTATGAACATTATGATCGAGAATTGCGGATTTTTTCCCCACTCAAAATGGGATTAAGGAACGTCTAATTGTGTAGAAACTATTTTCATACAGCTTTATTTTTAATCTGTAAAATAAATGTCATTTGAGGAATAATAAAATATCTTTTTTGTTAAAATTTTGCAATGACAGCGTAGGTATGAAAGGATCCTATCGCCTACCAATCTGCAGCTGAGATTTTCGATAGTAAATTCACAGGTTCTTGCTCTTTAAGCTTGTAAGAAATTCACGTTATGGCAAGACCTATATGTCGTATTGACACCAAAGATTTTAAAGGTGCCTTTCCAGCCTGCGGCTATCATATTTAGCCTTTTTGTGTCTAAGTTTCCCCTTCTTATTCTCCAAATAGGCATACGACAATAGTGAGCACTAATGTTATGGCGGTAGAGCAAGGAAGAAAATAGTCTCATCTGCGCCCGTATCCTTGTAGACGTAAGTAGAGGTACAACTAGGTCAGCCACGATTAGCTGAGGGGATACTAGTCTCACAAGATAGTTACACCCAACGAAACCCGGGCAACGTTGTTTTTATTAGAAAATTGGAAAAACTTATTGAATGGCCTGATCTGAGATTCCAGCTGGTGACCTCATCAGCACCGACATGGTCAAATAAAATTAATTGTGTATAGATATTAATTTCAGAGCAATTTTAAATATTTTATTTTTATATAAACACAAAAGTGTAGGTTTGTATGTATATTACCCCGTGTTGGTCCGGGCTCCTTTGTAGAATAGACAATCTGCCTTCCTTGCCAGGCCGCTCGTAAAAGGCGAGCATAGGCTTACCATCACTAGCACCATGACACCCGACTAGGTGGTAGAGTTTGGCAGCGACTCGCCCGGATTGGTACCACTGCCTTACCTATTCCTGTCGCCATTACGTCATGACGTGTTCCGGTTCGGAGGGTAAGGTAGCCGGTAAACTTACTTTTGCTCGAGGCCTAACATCCCGACCTCAGGTTGGCAACGCACCATTACCACCTTTGGTGTCTCTAGGCGGCGTGAATTTCTTACCATCAGGAAATTCGTCTGCTTGTTTGCCTTCCTATAACATTACAAAAAATACTTTTCATGCTAAAAAAGTTCATCTCTTATGAATTTTTAGTTTGTGTGGCATAATTAAGTAACTTTAAAACGCGAATGCAGCAACGGGCGATAACTAGTAACTGAAAGTACGTTTATATACCATCTTAACTACTTAGTTATTCAGT
>NJDC01065246.1:148824-161762 GCA_002245475.1 Calephelis virginiensis
TTTAGCACTTTTGCTGCATTTAAATTATTATGAGATAAAGAAGTCCCACAGGTTCTATCTAGCGTTGTTTGATCGAAGTCTCCACGAGGCCTGCGATCGTTTTGGAACTCGACTAGATGTAAACAAATTTTAATCGAGTGCACAAACGGTGTCGTTTTCACTTAACGATGCTCACCTCGAAATAAAAACGGTCTACACAAGAAATTTCTTAAGACAACACCGATATAATAAGTCAATATTGCCAGGCTTCTTCGGGACGTCAACTTTCATTGGAATTAAAGAAGTTTTTGTGGAATTTAAAAGTGTAACTGCACCCTCATGGGTGTACCCTACACACTACAAAGGCAGGCAGATGTACAACCACGGTACCTACGATTGGTCTAATTCTTAACAGAGCATTAACTCGTTAATTCGTTAACCGTTAATTAACGAAGTTAGCATTTCCACAAATTATTGAATTTTAGTTAACTTTAATATTTTTTACGGATTTATTAACTTCCGTTAAATTTTCTCCAGTCCGTTTAATCAAATAGGTAGGTAATTATAATATTACCAAGCACCGCACCGCACCGAGCCACAAATCTTTTAAGAGTAAAGTTCTAAATGTGGCTAGATATGAAATCGAAAGACTCGTTCACGAAGTAACACTTCTCAAACACTGCAGTTTAAAGTTTTTTCGCCGTGTTGGTCCTGATCAATCTCCACCCTGCCAGGTATCTCGTCAAAACCGAACATAGGTTTTAGGTGTATTACCAACAAGGCTACGTGTTAAGGAGACGGATGGTTGGATGTAGGGATCCTATTTCTTTGACTTGAGGATACCGCATTACACATTCCAGCCGCCATAATGACTCTATCATGTCCCTGTCTAAATACTGAATACCCTGTAGACATGCACAATTGGCTGAACGTCGCCACAGGACAGCAACGCACCGATAATATCTATGGTGTCTATATGCAGTTGTCTCGTATTATCCGAAGACACTAGTTCTTTTTGTTTATATAAAAAAATTATAGTTTATATTTTCTGGATGACAGGACTAGACATGTACCTAATGGAGTAGTACCTAACTATACCAAAACGCGTCAACCACAGAACATGAGTCACAAGGTTGAACCACTCTACTTATCTAAGGATTGTGACCAGTGTCAGTCAAAGAGGTTACAACTTTTTTTAGTCATTAGCCATCATCAGTTTGAGGTATTTCAATTGAACCGTGAGTTGCTAACTTTTGACTTAAGCTGTAGCTCTAACTCCTACATTATGTAAACCGAACATTAGAGCTCCGGTTCAGAGCTGATTAACTCAACAATTTGCAACACATAGAAACAGACACAGGAACTTCAACACGTTCGTGAAGGGAAATACCCACATTATGCCATGTGGCTAAGTTATATACTCCAATTATACATGTATATTTTTAAGTCCGAACCTGTTACCTTTCAGAACATAAAGATCAGATTTTATAAGTAGATATTAATATCCTTAAGCTAGAACAAAAAATGTATTTTTTATCACGGTAAACGGAGTAACTTGCGCTGAGTCTTCTGAAATATAACGCTTTAACTTTTAACGAAGTTAAACTTTTTAGTAACGGATTAGCAATTAACGAAGTTAATTATTTTATTAACGGTGATCAGCGCTGCTTCATAGTCCCATATTGTGATATGAGGCAAACATTTTGTCAACTGGACACTTAACCAATTCCATTTTCTTTCTCCGATCTCATTTTTTCCAAATTTTACAAAATCATCAATTTTGCATAATGTCATAATAAGTTTAAAATTAATTAATAATGACGTTTGATCCAGGCCCGGTGACAATATAAAGTATTAGTAGGTGTTTTGGCGCCATCGAGAGAAAAGATGGTCAAAGTTTTTTCATAATTATTGAATTTCGTGTTGATATTGAGTGAAATTAGTCAATTTTGGTGGCATTTTGTACAATTTTGTTCTGTGAAAGTGCACAAATGAAATAATCATAAAGAAATTGGCGTATCGTGTATTTTCTCGTTGCCGCCAAATCTCGTTACACGAGCTTGTGTAAAAAGGCCACCGCTTTACCCAAGAGCCTGACATGACTTATTTACGACTTACGACTGATGACTAATTAAAATTAATTGAAATTGATATAAAATTTGATGCAAATATCTACTTGAATAATGGTTAAATACTAACGTGATGGCCAAAACTCAAAGAAAGAAGAAGAAGAAGTATTAGTAATTATATAATAAACTAGATGGAGTTATTGTCTTAAATTATATTAAACAAAAGAAGTAATTGAAATATAGCAGAAAGCAATCTGAACAAATTCATTCGTTTACACAGTGTTTTAATTAAAATCATTTAAAATATAATCGCTTTAGAACCGGGAGTTCGTAACAAGGGAAGTTGAAATTTTCTGAAATGGAGGTACAAGACAAAATAATAAAATATTAATAAAGGCCCGGAGACGGTGGAAAAGTTTCATCTGGGGCAAATATTTGTGTTTCAAATAAGGCGCGCTCGCGATACGATAGGGTTGCTTACTATACAAGTACTGTAACTTGCCTCATATTGCGTTGTTTTAGGAAAGTATGGTAGATCATTGATGGTAGCGAGGCCATAAAGCGTAGCCATAGCGAACAGAGCACATATCTGGCCAGGGTGTTGGACTTACTTTTCAGATTCCAGTGGTCGTTCATATTTACTTACACATCAAAAACTAATTCAATGTCATAAGTTTGTTATGTACCTGATTTTTGTCCATCAGTACAAATTATTGACATTAATAATAGTTCGCCTCGGTGGTCTAGCGGTCCGGCGTCAATCTTGACTTCATGAGGTCTAGAGCCTGATTGGTTGAGCAACAAAAAAAGAAAATGTGTTTTTTTTAATTTTTGTTATTTTGGCTTATGGATATGTGCCCGGTTGGCGATAGGCTTGCCACCTATCACATTGTGGGACTTAGTGTCTTCGGCTAATTATAGGTGATTGGGTGAACCTCTTCGGGAATATGAGTGTGAAGATACTATTTTTAGTGGTAGTTGGCTTTTCTGTTATATCTATCCAATATGTTTGTAATAATATTCTAAAAATAAATTAATTATATAAGATGTTGAATTCAGGAGTCTGTATCAAATCTATCCGAAACGATAAGATTATCTTTTTGCAACTTAAGTAGGTATTACAAGTTTTTAATCTGTATATTAATACGTGATGCCCAAACTTAGACCTTTTTACGAAAATTGCGCGGACGCAGGAGCATAAAATTTGGCACACTTATAGTTTATGTGTTGGAGAAGTCAAGAACGCTAATATTTTTCAATAGTAATGCTTATAAAGTACATTAAATCAATAAATAAAACATTACCCACACTACCATGCATTTGACACACACAAACAAATATTGATGATAACGATAAAAGAAAACAGAGTAGTTGGTCTTGAGAAATGAAGATGGCGTTCTTATCAATAAGATATCAAAATTTATTATGGTCGAATTTCGACCAATGGGTAACCACTAGTTGTGATAGTTTATCATCATCATCTCTCAATTGTTGGATCATAACAAAATATATTTATCAATTTAATTTCTGGCATGTTTACTTCCGACAAACACGAGACAAGACTAACAAAATTAATTTTATATTGCGAGAAGTGACAACATCATTGTTAATTATTTATATGGCTGGTAAACCTAGAACAAATTATTTCACTTTAATCCAGACAACGTATCTTTTTGTTTTTTTTTATATAATCCGTTTGCTTTTTAACTTCCTACAATACAAAAAAAAACCTTTATATTCATAGCTATTAACGTTGAAAACCTAGTGAAATGAAATATTAAAATGGTAGACAGTGCGCCGAGCTCGAGCTGCGAAAATAAATCAAACAGAAACGACTAACTTGTTAAAATACCTAACCCATTTTTATTGGTATTGGCCTTAGTGTGTATATCAAACCTACAAAAAAAATGTTGCCTAGGCATATTGAAATGTTAAAATGGCAACATTCTCGTTGCACTCTGTCAGTGATGACATCAGTCAGGGGTTTTAGCGCCATAGAGAGAAAAGATGATCGAAGTTTTTTCATAATTATTGAATTTCGTGTTTATATTGAGTGAAATTAGTCAATTTTGGTGGCATTTTGTACAATATTGTTCAGTGAAAGTGCACAAATGAAATAATCATGAAGAAATTAGCGTGTCGTGTATTTCCTCGTTGCCGCCAAATCTCATTACATAAGCTTGAGTAATGACCCAAGAGCCTGACACGACTTACTGACGACTTATGACTGATGACTAATTAAAATTTGTATAAAAATTGATGTAAATTTTTACTTGACTAAAATTGGCAAAATACTAACGTGAAGGCCAAAACCTAAAGAAAGAAAGAAAGACATCAGTCAAATTCCCGCTCTTTCTTTGTTTCCGAACTTCCCGTCTGTAAACTGTAACATATTGTACTAATAAAAAGACACACTAGTCTAGCGGTCCGGCATCGGATTTGACTTCTTAAGGTGCCGGGTTCGATCCCCGGCTCGAACAACAAAAAAAATGTGTTTTCAACGTGAATTTCTTACTATCACGATCCGTGTTCTTGTTTGCCTTCCAATATCATAAAAAACGAATGATTTAAAATAAGTTATAACTTAATATGTTATATTGAAGATTGTCACTTGTCGCGTTTTCCACAAACAACGAATGTAGTCCGGTGGAAGTGCGCCGGTAATTGAAAGCTAACACGCATTGTTGCGGCCCGTATCAATCAATGGTGACGACCCACGATAGTTTTCTAGCACAAACACTGGGGGAGACCGAATTCCGGCGTTGCGGAATAGAGATGGGAAATATTTTAGGATTGCAACAACAAAACGGGAATTATCGTAAATATAAAAGACCTAACTGGGTTTTTTGGCGCCATCGAGAGAAAAGATGGTCGAAGTTTTTTCATAATTATTAAATTTCGTGTTGATATTGAGTGATATTAGTCAATTTTGGTGGCATTTCGTACAAATTTGTTCAGTGAAAGAGCACAAATGAAATAATCATGAAGAAATTAGCGTATCCTGTATTTCCTCGTTGCCGCCCAATATCATTACATGAGCTTGAGTAAACAGGCCACCGCTTTACCCAAGAGCCTGACATGACTTCCTGACGACTTATGACTGATGACTATGAAAATTAATTGAAATTGATATAAAATTTGATGCAAATTTCTACTTGACTAATGGATTAATACTAACGTGAAGGCCAAAACCAAAAGAAAGAAGAAAGAAAAGAAGACCTAACTAGAGACTTAAAAAAATTAAAATAGAAATTAGTCGATTTTTTATATGTTTTTTTTTGTCTTTGACCGCATGAAGTTCGGTTATGTGACAATTAAATTATTTTAATCGTTACTCCCAAAACTAAAATAAGTGCCCCGTCTATAGACTATAAAATATGCGTCTCGGCTATATATGTACGATACTTATTTGTATAGAGTATAGTTTTGGGGGTGTGGTAAGGAAACTTCTGGAAATTTCCTCGCCAGAGTCTAAATATACGGGGCCGGAAGTATAGGCTAGCATTTGCGGTCAGATCTCCAGAATAATAACTGGGAAGACTAGAAGAAAATAAGAAAAATAATCCTGAAGAAACTCCTCAGCTTCACTCTCGCCATTGTGATTGTGCAACAGCGTTTTTTATTCCTGAAATCTCTCGGCACGGTATATTTTTGTCGATTCTCGGTAATCTGTCCGCCTCAATGATCCTATAGTCGAAATTAATGGGACTTCATGTATTGAATCTCCTATTTTACTCTTTGAAAAGAGGAATTTTATAATACTTAGATGTAAGCTAATAGACATAAAGTTTGACCCTTGTACATGTTAAGGATGCTATTATAAGTATCTGTTTTCCAAATTGCAGCTTAATACGTGCAGTGACTTTTGCTAAGTATTGAAAAGTGAGTTCTTCAGTCATTTTGATATTCCGATATTTTATTTAGCGGAAATGAATTTTTAAATAATAGTAACAATAAAGATTATTAATAAATTACAAATATAACTTAGTGTCCGCTTCGTTGGTCGAGTGGGTAGCGTACACGCATAACTACATCGACCAACCGTGAGTCTCGGGTTCGATTCCCGACGGGGGTAGACATTTGTGTTATGAAAATTTAGATGTCTGAATTTCAGGTTCTGGGTGTTTATTAAATATATTCTGGTATCTATTTAAATATTTCTATGTATTAGAATCGTTGACTAACACCCACAACATAAGCATATAATTTGCTTACTTTGGGTTAGATTTAATTTGTGTGACTTGTCCAGGGATATTTATTTATTTATTATTACTTAGTGTACTTAGTACGTAATTAGATTGTCACTTATTATGTTTTAAACATGCAACAGATATTCTCTGCCATGGAAAACCTTTTATCTTATAATATTGTAATAAAATACTTTCATATTACGTTAGTATACCGTCCACATAATACAAAGGCCAATAACTCCCGCAATTCGTTCATCAAAATTGAATAACTACAATGCAAAATGAACAAACAATTATCAATCCAATTCACCCTCATTATCATTAGAATTTCCGGGGAAATTAGTGATGGTAGGTGTGGCACTTGAGCCTCCGCGTGGCGCGCACGTGGCACAAATACCGAATCGTGCGACTGCAACACGCCATCATATTAAAAGGAATATGTTAATACCGTGGCCTATCGTGGGCACCGGCGTGTGCCACATACGTGCCAGTCTGTTGTCCACACGAGATTGTAACACTTAATGTCACATATACTGTAATTTTCAAAATAATAAGAGGTGTCGATCATGATTGAATGTGTCATGGGCAATTATTTTGTACCATTCAGTTACAAAGTGAGCAGCAGTCTTCTTTATGGTACCTACACATTTTAATATATATTGTTAATTGCCTCTGTGGTCTAGCGGTTTAGTTGTCGGACTTGACTGCATGAGGTCTCGGGTTCGATTCTAGGGTCGAGCAACAAACAAAATTGGATTTTTCCAATTTTGTAATAAAAAAACGATGTTAGGGATTGGATATGCCCGGCTGGCGATAGGCTTGCCACCTATCGCATAGTGAGACTTATGCCCGATTTCACCAAGAGCCCCTATATTTTAGGGGACCTTTTAACGTATTTTAGGCGACTGTTTTATATGGAAACTTATGCCTGATTTCACCAAGAGCCCCTATATTTTAGGGGACCTTTTAACGTATTTCAGGGGACTGTTTTATATGGAAACAGTCTCATAAGTAACGTTAGAAGGTCCCCTAAAATATAGGGGCTCTTGGTGAAATCGGGCATTAGTGTCTTCTGCTAGTCGTAGGCGCCCTGGTTGTGCATCTGCCCACCAAATATGAAAAATCTCTAAATACTTCGAATCTTCCTTAATTTTAGTTTTAAAATACCTATTAAGAATTTTAAAGATATAAGAAAGACAATGACGATTAAAATAAGAAACTCTAAAGTTTATGATCAGGAAACGGACACAGGTAATTTTATCCATCAGCTCACACTAGATTTTCCCCTTTTTCTTCATCTTCCTTTTAAAATGCCTCTTTATCTACCAAACAGCACGCAACTCGTCGGTTATTTTATCACTAACACCATGACAAGGTTTTATAGTTTTGCGATGATTCATACATATCCGTACTCTATACCTAATTCTGTCGCCATGACGTCAGTGCTCATCGTATGATATTCGGATTTGGGGACAGCTGGCAAACTTAAGTACGTAAGAGTATCTCATTCACAGGTAGGAATCCTGTTTAAGACAACTTTGGTGTCTTTATGTGGCGAGTTTTTTACAATTAAAAACTGTATTTTTGCTTTCCAATCCTATTAAAAATAAGAATTGTGAAAACTGCTAACAATAACTAGAACTTAGTATCTACTCTTGCACACGTTTGTGAATACCGACATTTTAAAGGTGAATAATAATATGTACAAGTTAGTGTCAATGATGTACAAATTATCAAATCGTATGTATTTTTGGTATTTAGCATAAATTATTACTCTAAGCAGAGTTAGTTTCTTGGAAACTTTGGGGTTCTTGGGGCAGGGTTTTAATCCCGCAGCATAAGGGGTCGGCACGGGGCCGCTATCGCCTAAGAACAGGCAAAATGTATTTCTTCTTTAATACATCAATTTATGTTCTGAAATTCCTAGTAACAGTATTTGTGTCTTCTTTTATCTATATCCATGTTTTGTGTTATAAATGCGAAAGTATGTGTGTTTGTTTGACTTTCGCGGCTAAACCACTAGGTGATTGATGATATTCTTGCTTATATTATTTTTATTGCTTATATGCTATATACCTCAAATATCGACTTCAAATATCATCTAAACTTCAAATCATACTATAGCGGGGAAATAAAGTTTTGTATGAACTTGCTCATTATAATAAATCAAGATAATTTGTAGGTATTTGCTGTTTAGCATGATCACTTCCCGCCTTATTCCAAAACGAGGTCCAAAAATAGTACCGAGTTTAGTACCAGGTTTAAACCATGAACTATCAAAAACGTTATTACAAAACGAGGTTTGACGTTTGAAATAATCAATTTCATTATCACTTTTAATGCTAAGAATCTAATTTTAAATAAACATTTTTTACATTTCTCGTCATCTAAGTTTGTGTTATAAGGAACGGGGCATCAAACTAATCAAATGCGGAAAGAGTGAATGAATGGTTTTGCTTGACACGGTACTAAGAGTGGTACTAACTCTGGTACTAGAGAGTCCTCGGTTGGTCGTCGTTTTGTAATAAGAATGACATTTAGTACGGTAACAAACTTTGATACCGTAACAAACCTAGACTTTTTGGTCTTGGTTTAAAAGAGTGTTTTTTTGGAATAAGGCAGATCGTGTTTTTATTAATTTTTCGTTAACTTTATCTTTTATATTTTTTCCATTTCTCTTGTATTTTGATACTTTATTAGTATTAACCATCTTTGACTCTTTAACTACAGGTATAGCTACATTTCACATATAAATCTTCAAGCACATGCAATAACATAGGTAGTAAAAGTGTGCAAAGAAAATGCTGTTGAAGAAATTGCGATCACTTTGGTAATCGAAAATATTTACAAATTTCCCTTTTTTTCGTTACGCCTAGCAACCAACACTATTTGACCGAGTTTTATATTGTTTACTATTTGAAGAATCGATCTAAAATCGAATTCTATATCTATAATATAAAAATGGATTGCTAAATGTGTTGGTAAGCGCATAACTTCCGAGCGACTGAACCGATTGGGTCAATTCTTCTTTTGTTGTGTTAGTTATTTTCAGAAGAAGGTTTTTATGTAGAGAAAACCCGGGAAAATTGCAGGGAAAATGGGAAAAACAATACTTTATTTTTTCCCATACAAACTGAACGGGTGGAACGAAGTTCGCCGGGACAGCTAGTCTATATATATAAATCAATGCCACTTTTCGTTGTAATTTTATAATTCAAGAACTGACTCACCTATCCAAGCCAAATGCTTAGGCTTTGTTCGGACCATTCACTAGATGGGTTATGTGAAGTTTGCATAAAATCGATAGAGCGGTTCTTCATTTATCACATTTTTTGTAAGAAATGAATTTAAAAAAATGGCGGATCATTTTGATCATTATCGTGTTTCTTGCTAGAGGGAAGATCAGTCGAAGATCCTGAGATCCTATCCATAAGATGCTTTTACCATCAGGAGAGCCATTACGCCATACGATATACGTAGGTATTGTTGTGGTAGTTAATTTTTTTTATTTTTAAAAAAACAAGCGTCGACAATTAAGGGTATGAAATTTAGTAAAATAAATATTACAGCCAGCTTTAAGTATCCATAACTTACACAATAAAAATACGAAAGGAAAAATTCATTAAAGTTCAAGTATTTACACAGCATTTCGCAATCATGAAGGGGCGGGTGCTTGTTACATTCTGCGACATCCGCGGGTTGAGATAGCATTTACTTCCATCGGATCCTGTTTTATTACACAAATTAACCCGTTTTACTGCGTTAAAGGAGATAAATAAATTGCCAGGGATGGTCCTTCTGAAATGATTATAAACCTATACTACATTCCTTATTCATGTATGTTTTATAAAATATAATATCTTGTTAATTTTTCACCTTTTCACGAGCTCTTAAAGTATCTTAATACTTGTACGGATACTACTTAAGTTTTTGGGATAAAAACAGCATTAGCTACCTCTTCCTCCGTCAGCTAGCTATTAATAAAATAGTGTTGGTAAAGTCAAACCTTATGAAAATCTAGCTACTTCAAAGATTATTCGAATGAAACAGACGAACAAATTTTAAATAAGGAAAAATTTTAATCATTGTTTTGTTTTTTATTCGCCACTTATTAAAAAGTGAAGTTAATTTTATTTAGAGAATGTAATACATTATAAAAAACACATTCTAGTTAACATCTGAAATTCGTACGACGGACGTCTGTATATTAAACACACTTTTTGTGAAAGAAATTACTTATTAACAGAAAAACCTAACCCAGGTTTATTTATTTTAAATTTACTTACAAAATAAATTCTATACATATAAATTCAAACTATATCCTTGTACTCAATCGCAACACAGTTAGAACTATAAACATTAAGGTGTTAGAGGTGTGTTACATTCACTCGCCGCCACCCATTTCCAATTAATTACGTTCACTTTGTACTGCTTAAGTTGCCGGCGACAAGGCATTAAGGTAATTCTAAAACTATTGGCAGTTGAAATAAGACAATGTTTTTACTGATATATATATTTAATTACGTGTCTATTTCTTTATGTCATAAGACAGCGAACAAGCCCACGACTCTCCTGAAGGTAAATGACAACTGATGAGTCATTGTCTAATGGTAGGGGTATTAGACCTGATATACAAGTTTATAGTCTACTTTACTCTCCGGACTGTACCACGACAGTACCAAACTCTGCCAGTATATAGTATTGGATTCAAATCCCGGCAAGTTGTTTCACAGCACTCTATCACCAGGATTAACCATTGAACCTACCCTCGCTTCTGACCAGGTGGCAGATCGGAATTCAGATGTCTAACTCTGTACAGGGGCCCGGAACAACAAGGGGATTTCATAAATATTAGTGAACTTTTGTTTGATTTGAAATATTTCAAGTACAATTTTGGCAGTAATTTCGTCGTAATAATTGACCATAAAAAATGACAGCAAAATAAATCACTATATCAGTAAACATTAGTCTATTCACTCAGAATGTAGCCGCCTTACCACAAAAAAAAAAAAATAAACGCCCGATTTTCTAACTACTAACTAAAAAATAAACAGTCGTTTTAATAAATCTTATCTAAAATTGACATCCAACCAGTAACACATTGATGATGACAGCACGCCATTAGTTAATAATCCAATTTTAGACAGTGCTTAGTAAAAAATGCGTTTAACAATTGTATTTTTTTTGAAGTAAGACAGTAAACGTCAAATTTGAGTAAGAGTAGATTGGAAGGTAAGTTCCGCAATCGTAAAATAGCTATCAGTTTGTGGTCGCCGACATCTTAAGCCTTGGACAGCATATTATTGCCTATAATTTATCAATATGCATTTGTCTATTTAGATTTAGACTCTAATAAATTAATTTTCTCATTAACATTTAAAATACCTACTTGTTTACTTATTTTAAACGGAATACTTGCGTTTTATTTAACACTTTTTGTACACTCACCAAACAACAAGTACAAAAAAAACATGAATTAATAAGACTGAATAAATGGCGAACTTATTTCATATAAAAGATATTTTACAGCACATGAAAATGTTTTTTTATATTAAAAATAATAATTGTTCCCAAGCGCTACCAATATTCCGGGCTATTTTTTCTGAAAACGAGAATAATTTAAGCGTTATAACAGAGGTTCCCAAACTCTTTTCGACAAACGCCCACTTTAAAAGTCAGTAAGCTTGTAGCGCCCCCCACTTTTTATCTTAAAAACCTCAATAACGCGTAAGTCTCGCTGGGATTTTAATTAAAACTATATTCTAAACGAGACTTTTCATAGCAGAGAATAATAATAATGCTACTTGACAATGTAAAGCGTGTCTTATTTAAAACCGTTATCCTATTTTATCGTATAAGTTATATTTCTACAGTAGTATATGAATACGGATGTTGTGTAGAAGATTTTAATTTCAGTGAATTTTAAAATAAAAAGTAGTTTGAGTTTCAAGTCACCCATAGCCACTTTCGTTTTCTGGGCCTCTTGCCGCCCCCATCAAGGCGTTCAGCGCCCACAAGGGGGCGTTATCGCCCACTTTGGGAAAGACTGCGTTATAATATGTTTTGTTGTATTTCTAAAATCACTTGAGAAATTTTGATAACCCGACTTACAGCGACGCACCTGTAACATTTATGGTGTCTATATGCTACAGTTATCTCTTACCATCAGCAGTGTGTGCTTGGTCGCTGAACTCTTCCATTAAAAAATACGTTGAGAATTGAGAACCTCTTTTTTTTAAAACAGTTTAAAATAATAAAAGCCGGTGATTAATCTTAACAAAAAATATCTGCACGCCACGATAAAGTAGGTCAATGTACAACCGGAGAGCCCAAGATTAACTGTAGGTACTTAGCTAGTCCAAACAGCGGTGGCAAAAACTGGCACTTCAATTCCAGGTCCAATCATTCATAAGAATCAGTAACAATTACCTTAAATCAGGATGTCTTCCAGGTTTGAAGAGTTTTCGGTTCATAGAGATTATTTTCCAATTACGTAATCACCAAAAATCACGTTAAAGTATTATAAATATAATATTTTATTATATATATTATATCGCCTCTGTGGTCTAGCGGTCCGGGTGTTGGACTTGACTGCATGAGGTCCCGGGTTCGAATCCCGGATCGGCCAACACAAAGAAAATTGAATTTTCCAATTTTCTAATAAAAAAAATGTTGGTCGGGATTGGAAATGTGCCCGGTT
>NJDC01065246.1:164028-181153 GCA_002245475.1 Calephelis virginiensis
TTTAGATTTAGACTCAAATAAATTAATTTTCTCATTAACATTTAAAATACCTACTTGTTTACTTTAAACGGAATACTTGCGTTTTATTAAACACTTTTTGTACACTCACCAAACAACAAGTACAAAAAAAACATGAATTAATAAGACTGAATAAATGGCAAACTTATTTCCAATAAAAGATATTTTACAGCTCATGAAAATATGTTTTTTTATATAAAAAATAATAATTGTTCCCAAGCGCTATTTTTTCTGAAAACGAGAATAATTTAAGCGTTATAATATGTTTTGTTATATTTCAAAAATCACTTGAGAAATTTTGATAACCCGACTTAAACAATAGGCCCAAGATAGCGACGCACCTGTAACATTTATGGTGTCTATAGGCTACAGTTATCTCTTACCATCAGGAGCGTGTGCTTGGTCGCTAAACTCTTCCATTAAAAATACGTTGAAAATTGAGAACCTCTTTTTTTAAGACAGCTTAAAATAATAAAAGCCAGTGATTAATCTTAACAAAAAATATCTGCACGCCTTATCCACGATAAAGTAGGTCAATGTACAACCGGAGAGCCCAAGATTAACTGTAGGTACTTAGCTAGTCCAAACAGCGCTGGCAAAAACTGGCACTTCAATTCCAGGTCCAATCATTCATAAGAATCAGTAACAATTACCTTAAATTAGCATTAAATCAGGATGTCTTCCAGGTTTGAAGAGTTTTCGGTACATAGAGATTATTTTCCAATTACGTAAACACCAAAAATCACGTTAAAGTATTATATAATACTTTAATGTGATTTTTGGTTTCATGGCGTTGGAAAACAAACAGGCGGACCGATACCTGATGGTAGCAAATAATTATAATGATCTCATTGGCTAACACAAAAGCAAAAAACATCTTTAATTTCAAGTTAGATTAAGAATATTTAGTTAGTATTTTTTAAGAATTCGATACTAGGAGCAACTAATCTGAAGCATTTTCGTACTCCCCCCGATCATAGAAGACCTCGCCACGTGTTATCGGATCCCCCGGACCCAATAACCGCGGCAAACGCTATTCTCCCAACTCCAAACCGGAACACGACAATCTCACATCACCTTAACATAACACTACACCGTCACCACCGGTCTCGGCGACGAAGACCTCTCTTGCGCCCGGCGCCTAAAGCCGAGCGACGAGCCACAAATACTCCTCCACCAAGTCCACCCAGTAACCAGAACGCAGCACCAAGTCGAGGTACGGTCTCCCGGGAGACAGCCCTTGGTGCTGGCGTTGTAGGAAACAGCCCAATCCATCTAAATAATGATGTCTCGGGCTGAGCACTCTGCTCGGCCCACAAAGTTCGGTGAAGTTGTAAAAAATCGTAAGATTAGCAACAAATTAGTCATTCTAAAAAAAGGCATTTTCGTGAAATAAATATTCCGAGAAGATATTCTTTTCCTATCATATTGTATTAAATTCCCTTACACATTACACATAACTCAGAAATCACCAGTCGGATCAAGATAAAATTAACATGGGACCTCAGAATCATGATCAAAACACAAACCATCAAAATCGGATAATAGCCATCCGCCGAGTAATCGTATACACAACAAAAAAAAACAGTCGAATTGAGGAACTCCTCTTTTTTTTGAGTCGGGTAAAAAATCTTTTACCAATACAGCACCTACCGAATAAATTGCAATAAACTAACGCTTTCATCAAATACCCACAAAGAATCAAAAAACTCCAAAGTTAGGGAGGGAGTCCTCTAAGGAATACCAAGGACTGTTTGCTCCGCATCTCATTAAATATCGCCCCAGCGGCTCCGGGAATTTGTTGGACCATAAAAAATAAATAAACCTTCATCACCCCAACTATTAATACATTTCCAGATTGCAGCGGTTATTGGGGGAAATTACACTAATATTGTTTTATGTCTTTATCCAGATATTTACTGGGTAGTAGAGCAACGACTCGCCAGACTCGCTAGTGCCAACGATTGCCACTGCCGAGTTCTAGTCCAAGGGGTAACATAGTCGGCAAACGTTAGGAACTCACAAAAGTTTTTATAAAATCTGTAATAGGTGTTATTTCCAAATGTAAAATCTATACTTGCTATCGTCGGCACTTTGTGGAATTCCATTGTATACACAGTTTTTTGTAGCAAATACTTGTACTTATCCACTATACACTTTATTTAACACTTTGCGTTACTATTTAGTCAACCAGTTTCACTTTTTACAGCATCAGCAAGGCTTTGAAACTAAAAATAAAAAGACTGTTTTAGTTTTACGTTCAGTACTTATTTGGTTGGATGTAACAGTAACAATGTTATGAAACCGGTTGTAGTACGACGTACTATCCAGTACGTATACGTACCGTTTACGTACGTATCCAGTACGTAGTACTATGGAATACGGATGTATTCCGTATTCAAAACGACTCGTTTCTTGAATACAGGACCTGGGCATTATTGGAAATACTTAGTAACCTTTATTACTAAGTATCTGACCGCCTCGTTGGTCGAGCCGGTCGAGTAGCGTACACGCCTAACTACATCGACCAACCGTGAGGCCCGTGTTCGATTCCGGACGGAGGCAGGCATTTGTATGATGAACATTTAGATGTCTGCATTTCCGGGTCTGGGTGTTTATTAAATTTATTCTGGTATCCATTTAAGTATTTCTATGTATTAGTATCGTTGACTAGCACCCATAACACAAGCAAATAACTTGCTTACTTTAGGGTTAGATTCGATTTGTGTGATTTGTCCAAGGGATATTTATTTATTGTTTATTTATTTAAGATCTCTATTATTTCAAGAATAATATTATTCAATGACTAACACGTAACGTTATATTTGTTATAGACATTAAGAGCGTAAATGCAGTAATTCATTATAACATTTAACAGATGAATTTTACACGAATAATTCAACCATTAGTTAAACCTAACAGAGAACCATTACGTATTGTGTTAAACTTCACCTGATTTATACTTGGCAGCTGTCAAAAGGGCGTTTCACAAAGCATTATAAATATCTGGATTGTTAACATCAATATCTCAATCACCCTTAGGCTCAAATTGGACGGTTTAAAATCCAGCCATTAACACGAATTAGACGTAATAAACGTAACGCGTGCAAAATCCACATACGTTAATTAAACTTACGTAATGTCGTTAATTACTATAATTTATTGACCGGGGGTTCCGGTTATGAGGGTAGTTGACAAACTGCGCACAACTTATATCTTAAACTCGGTAGTCTGGTTGATTAAACCCTAGGAGACACGTTTGTGTTTTTTTACACACATAACTCACCTAATAAAAAGTGGGGCTGTTGTCAAAGATGGAGCTATTCTAAGCCAAAAACAGTTTATTGACTCTCTTGCTTTGAAAACGTCCAAGTTTTTTATTCTCATGATTCTTCTATGGGAAGTGACTGCCATGATTAGTAGTCTGAAAGATAAAGATGAAAACCTTTTGAGTCTGGTACTTGGAATATCGACCAAGTGAGGATGTAAGTACATACATTTTGTGGATATGACGGTATTTTTTAATTGAGAAATCAGCGCAGGATGTTACAGGTGCGTTACTGCCCTGTGGCCGAGATGTTAGGCATATTGTGCAAGTCTACCGGGTACCCTACCCTCCGGACTGGACCATGATATTATAGCGGCAGGAATAGGAAAGGCGGTGGATCTCTATCCGGGCAAGTTGGAGGATCAATACGGAGGAGTAATACCCGTAATTGTATTGCTTTTATTACCTCCGCCTACCTGTTCCTGCCACTAAAGATATGTATTATTATGTTCCGTAGTAGGAGGAAGGTCGTGAGTACACTTGCAAATATGACCCAAGATCTTGCTTATAAAACAGCGACGCCCCAGTAACATCTATAGTGTACATAGACAAGAGTTGACTGTTACTAACAGGAATCTCCTGCATGTTTGATATCTTATAGTCAAAAACATGCGTGCGGACATGCTCAAAGACGTGCTGGTAGTAATAAGTAACGATACGTAATTACGAACATGGTTATGTGTTTGTATCCGTATGCTGTCAGAAAAGTAACAATCGTTATAAAAAACAGCTCAGGTAGATTAATAGTTAGGTAGAACTTTGAGCAGATTCCTAACAAACACAATAGTCCCAGTAGAGCAATTATAATATTTTATACTCTATCATGCTGTAGAGCAACTAAAACATATGTCACAGTGCGCTATGGTCCGATTTCGGTAAAATTTTTAATTATTCATCGGGATGTTTGTGCAGGTGGGTCGCTGGCCCAAATACCAGCTCGAACCATTTTACTGACATTAGGTTTGTCTTTCTTTAATAGATTTTGTGTAACTGATCATTGTTTTATGAATAGAGTGGATATTGTCTTCGTAAAACAAGCCTAATATATCTTATATATAAAAATCAACGTAAAAACTTAAAAAATCTATAACCTTCTACAAAACCGTAACCGTAGTGACTAAGCACGACCACGTTAGCTATCAAGCAAATAAATCCGCATAAAAATCGGTCTATCCGTTCAAAAGTTCTGATACCGTAGGGAGATACATATAGAGATTATTAAAATAACATACATAGAGAGATTATTTTATTACCTTATTATATATATATATATAATATTATAATACGAATTCTGATTCCCCCTGGTCAGAGTACAATACGTGTAAATACATGTGAAAGGAAAGACCAATTTTAGGTATTATTTTTTTTATTTTAGTTATTGTCACAAGGCTAATATGACAAAAAATAATAATATTCAAAGTAAGGACAGGACAACGTCTGTTAGCTCAGCTTTAATATAAAATCAGCGAGGGCGCGCGGGGAGCCCCTGGCGTGTGAGGACGTGAGGCGCATGCAACGGGCAGGCGTGGGAGACCATGTTGGAGCGGTGGAAGGAGGACCTAGCACGACCTGTCCCTGGACAGGCGACGGTGGAGGCTATCCGCCCGGTCCTCCGAGGGTGGTTGCAGCGGCGATTCGGGTCGCTGACGTTCCGACTAGTGCAGGTGCTTTCCGGGCATGGATGCTTCGGGAAGTATCTGCACAAGGTCGCGTGACGGGAGGCGACCCCCGCCTGCCATGAGTGCGGGGTGCCAGAAGATACGGCGTCCTACACGCTGGGAGAGTGCGTCGCGTTCGAACACAGCGACGTACTCTCTCAGCGATCGTAGGAGAGGACCTCTCGCTGCCGAGCGTTGTCAACGCGTCGGTAGTGGCAGGTCCTGGCAGGCGGTGGCCTCCTTTTGCGAAGAAGTCATGACGCAAAAGGAGAGCGCGGCGTGGGCGGCGGCCTCGTACGCTTGGGGGGCGACTTCAGTGGCCGGAGTCGCTTCTCTTTCAGCGCGGGAGGAGGCCCGGTAAGGACCGGAGCGTAGCCGCTGAGCGAGATGGTGAATGCCAACGCGACCCCATCTCGCTCCTTGCCGGCCGGCAGGTCATAGTGTTGTTTTAGTCGGTTCGAATCCGACATAACCTGTTACTCTCCTCCGAGAGCAGAGGATATCCGGGGAGATCTTCCACACTATAAAAAAAACTTTAATATAAAAACATTATTGCGCAAACATAGCTCCAGTTCTAATAAAAGTTATACCCATTCTCAAACTCAAAAGACAGGTTTTATAAGTCTGGCGTATCTGTGCGTTTGTATGTGGCATCGTAAGTATTTCCCCATGTGGGTCCGGGATCTTTTGCAGAATAGACCATCTCCTTTCTGCCAGGCAGCTCGTAAAAGTCGAGCATAGACTTACCGTTACTAACACCGTGACATCCTACTAGGTGGTAGAGTTTCGCAGCGAATCGCCTGGATTAGTACCATCGCCCCACCTGTTCTTGCCACATTAATTTCCAATGCTTGCTGTTGACGTGTTCCGGTTCGGACGGTTTGCTCGAGGCCTAACAAACAAGCAGACGGATTTCCTGATGGTAAGAAATCACGCCGCCTAGAGGCACCAAAGGTGGTAATGGTGCGTCACAACCTGAGGCTGGGATGTTAGACCTCGAGCAAAAGTAAGTTTACCGGCTACCTTACCCTCCAGACCGGAACACGTCATGACGTTATGGCGGTAGGAATAGGTAAGGCGGTGGTGGTAATCGCATAACAATGCAAAATTTCTATTTTATAGAGCTGAGAAGATATTACATAGAGGCAGTCAACATTTTTGAAAGTTTTGGCTTGTTTAAAATGTTTTAAGTCTGTCTCAAGTCTACTGCTGGTTATAGGCTCTACAAATAAAAGATTGTCACAAAAATACATTTTTTGTTAAATAAAATATACTTCACGCTTTGTCCCTTACGGGGTTAGTCTAAGAGTATCAAGTGTCAAAACAGCTGCCTAGCTTCCTTCACATTAATCAAATAATTATGTTTTATGTATTTAAATGTATTGTCTTGTAAAAAATAACAACACCTTTCGTCCTATTAATAAACATGGACCAAAGTTGATGTGTACTCCAAGGTTCATGCTGTTATTATAGTTTTAATAGGTTTATTGTGATGCAGACTATAATATCAACTTTACTTAAACTTATCTCTATCGTTATTAATAAGACCGCTTGTGTATTACAAAAATACATACACAAAAATCTTTATGCCAAGTGCCTTACTAGTGGCCAGAGAATATCTAATGCCAAATCTAACTATTTATTATTAGTAAGTACAATCTATACAAAACGTAAACAGTTGTATCTATGTTACATAGACCTTATATATTTTCGTTTCCTTGCCCTTCTTATAATATCACAAAAATGAGGTCTAATAATTTTTTAGAAGTAACACATAGTTTTCATTATTATCATCCTGTCGTTTACACCGGTTGTTCCTCAAGTTTCAGCAGGATCTACTCTCCCACTCATTTCTGACTGGTTGGCTAGGATCGGAAACAGTGGTGCACGGTAGATAGGACAAAATTTAATCTCTATTTATCATTATTTGTTAAAATTATTAAGTGTGCGTAAATTTAAATAAGTACTTTGTTTAAATTTAATTTTGTTAGCTTTTGTGTTAGTATGCTTAGATATCTTTGTAACGTTTAATTTCAAATTCAATAATATTTATTTCTTTGTCTCCGTCTTTCCCAATAGGGAGTCGATTGGCATACAAGTTCCATATCAAGCCTTCGTTTCCTGAGTCGACCGCTTTACACAAATTGGTTTTACGGTGGTATCTCCCATACATCATTCTACCTTTTTACCATCTATTACCCAAGTTGTTTGATGTTTTATGAAAATGACTTACCACCTTTAGCCGACTGTCCTGCAGTTTCGCCCTTATTAAGGCCGATTTTACCAGTTTATTTAAGCGACGTATCTTGTAAAGAGTCTCTCGTCAAAACCAGTAGTGGAAACCATATCTGACGTGACATCGTGATAAACATTTTAGTAGCATTTTGCGCGTATATGAGCCTTCATTCGATGTTTATTTTCACCATGTATTTAATTTTTACTATAGTGCGTCTTCTGTACGTAGCAATTTTACTTGTTCTGTGGATATGTCACGACTGTGAAGGCTATCATGAACGTACGCGTTGCTAAACGATATTTGTGCTTGACGCTGCACAGTCAGCATATTCGTTATATTCATAGCAACATCTTCATTTCCGTGACAGCCTCAAAATATGCTATTCGAGTAACACATACAAAGTATTCATGAATAATAAATAAAATATTCATCAGATACAATTTAAATGCATTAAAAAAATGAGGTTACGCAAAAGATACTATTGACATAGACTTTGTCAACGCAAATGTGCAAAGATGGTTGTCGTTTATTCGCTAGATGGCAGACCGATAGCAGCACGGGTTGTAACGGAACGGTGTTTGCTTGCAAATATATTCACGCTAACAAATATTAAGGCTGACTTGGATGTGCGAACGTGGATTTCAAAAGCGTGCATTAATTAAGGAGTGTTTCATGTACACAAGTGACGATGCGGCATTGATATAACCTGACATTTTTTATCGCTACGTTATATAAAACAAGCTTCTCGCTGTCTGTGCCTATGTCTGCTTTGACTTTTAATACCACATAACGGTTTTGTAATAGATAGCGATTTGAGAGGAAAGTTTATATAAAAAAAGAATCTTCACGCACATATCTTCGAAAAAGTAGGCAGAACTAAGTTCCACAATATGATTGATGGCAAGCCTATCGTTAAGTGGGCACATATCCAATCCCGTGCAACGTTATTCTTAGTATAAAATTGAAAATATACATTTTCTATTTTTTTTCGTTGCCTAGTCCGGGGATTGAATCCGGAACCTCGAGAAGTCAAGAACGACGCCTAACCGCAGAGATGATAGGTAGGTTTAGGTATATGCATAATAACAGAAGTTTATCCAACAGTGCGAAGCTGTGACGGGCTGATAATGTTTTAATAAAATGAATAAACAGGCGGCTCTACGGAGACATTTTTCTTTCTGCTATAAGGACAATGACATGTTTGGACGGTTGGGTAGCCGGTAGACTTGCACAATTGGCCTAACAGCCTGGCCACAGGACAGCGAGGCACCTACAATAGCGGTGTCGCGTGCTTGTTATCTACAATAAAAAAACTTAAAAAAAACGAAATGCTGGTTGTTAGTTTTGCTAAAATTTGAAGACACCTAAAGGATTCAGCTACTTTTGTTTTTAAATATTCGTGACAGTCCAGAGGAAGTTCAAAAGGTTAGAAATATAGAAAGCTGCATTTTTAGTTGACATCAGATTCAACAAAGTTTACGAGAGGTTCTTTATGTATACGTTCAAAATTAGTTTTAACATAAAAATTTAGCAATCCAAAATAAATGTCCAACAAATATCTATAAGACTAAACAATGAATAGACTAGTCTATCCGGCTAAAACAAATACGAATTCATAGTTTTTGCGAAATAAAATTCCGTGTTCCGCATTTATCAACTTAACAATTTTCCGCTAGACCCCTCTGCAATCCGCGCTGCAATAAAACAACGATAATTTATTCGCCAAAATAATCTGGGCCGAGTCGCGCGTGATCCAAACGCGATCAAATGCGAACAATAAAAATCTCAGCACTCCTACCCCTCACTACGTTTCGCGAGGGTGATGCTAAGAACCCTTTACAATATACTAAAATAAATAAAAACACCATATATATGTTACATTGATGCAACAAAAGACATTTTGTAAAAAAAAGTATCTTCACGCCCATATCCCCGCATAGGTAGGCAGAGGCACAACTAAGGCACCCACGACTAGCCGAAGACACTAAGTCCCACAATGTGGCAAGCCTATCGCCAACCGAGCACATATCCAATCCCGAGCAACGTTTATTAGAAAATTGGAAAACCCCAATTTTCTTTTTGTTGCCCGACCCGGGATTCGAACCCAGGACCTCACGCAGTCAAGTCCAACAACTGAACCGGTAGACCACAGAGACGTTAAGTACAGTTTTATATTTCTTTGTTTTACATATAGCTTTTAATTAATAGCATAGAATGATGACGACGTCTGCTACCTTACACTGGATGCACACAAGAAGACAACGTCAGGCACTTTAGCTATAGGACACGAATAGGCAAAACGGTGACACCTATCTTGATGAGTTGCTGCCCTGCACTATACAACCTTATTAGGACTGACATATAATATTGTAATGACAATGGAATAATGGTAATACTATTGATATGCACTAACTAAACTTTTAACGCAAGTGATATAAAGAGACAAAACATGTTTCTTTAGATTAGTTTGCATACGACATTTACATACAAATACATTTAATATGTACCGAACAACTTGTCGATTAAATCAGGACAATGTACTTTATTCCAACTAAATTGACTCTTTAATTCTTTAATTCTTATTTCATCAAAAAAGGAAATACAAAAATTAATTTAGACACTACACGTCAGCGTCGGTATCAGTATTTGTTAACTAAAATTCCGATATTATCCGGACGATGGAGTTATCACATACCTACGTTAGAACATTATAGAAATTTCATTCTTAATTCTTGATCTCCTTAAAAATATTTTTATGTTAAGACAGTATCATTCTGAAGGTGTGACATTGTGCAGTCCCTCTTACGAGTAAAGAGCTAAACAGCGGGGTGTGACCGAAAACAACACGATTTGTATTTATATCTAAACCGTGCTTTTGTCGTACGATTAGCAGCGTATTGTGCTGCAAATGGTGCAAGTGTACAGGGGATACTTACACGACTTAGTCGGGGTTAAATGTTATGTAGAGTTCTTAGTGAGGCGCAGCTGACTACTAAGGGAACATGGACAAGTTGGACATGTGTGGGCGTTCTTCACTTTTACCCCAGCATGACAATTCTTTTCAATTGACTTCAAAAAATGGAGGAGGTTCTTTTTTCGACGCTTATGTTTTTTTATTTATGTTCAGCAATTTCTCAATTCTTATTTTTCAACTTCAATTGCTCAAATTCTAAATTCTGAACCGATTTTAATGTATTTTAAAGAGCGTATTTTTAAGTTTTCTCATTGCAACTAAATCAAGATTTGATGATTACCTCCTAGGAAATTTGAGGGGAATCTTCTTTTTTTGTATTCTTAGTTGAATTGAAATTGAAATCTATCTTTGTGGTTTGACTTTATTTAAACTATTTACCAAATATTACTATATGTATTTAAGAAGAAAATATTTTGTGTGAAAATGTGAATCCAAATCAATTTAAAAAGTACTTCCTACCGTCAGTACTGGGTATTTATTTGTTTTTATTTATTTATTTATTTAACACTTTATTGCACACAAAAATTAAAATACACAAAATACACGAGAAGTTAAAAATGCACAAAAGGCGAGCTTATCTCTAACTAAAGAAATTTCTTCCAGCCAACCCAAAAAAATTTAAGCTGTGAAAATAAAATGGAAGGCATCGTGTACAAAACAATTAACTATAGCTATACTTAGAACGAATAAATAAAAATATACTAAAAAAGTGTGTAAATAAAAAACAGGTACAGGTACAGGTATGAGTATGTTATTGTGTCAACGATAAGTAATGTTGTAATTTGTTTTTAAATAACACTTGATAATTGTTGATATTCGATGAAACTAATACTAGAAAATTATGATTAATATCATTGAATCTTAAATAAAAATAATAATGAATTTTAAAAATATTGCACATGACATGATATATTTCTGAATCCGTCATCCGTATTTGGTTGTTAGTTACCACTTTCTTAAACAGAGTTTCGGTAGGCGGCAGTGAACACTTACTAACCTGTTAACAACTTGCTTGTTAATCCCCTTCTTTATTAAAATATACCCCAAACAGATCACAACAGCCTACAAAACATCTAATGAAATTAAATCACAACAAATGTACAGTCAGTGTCAAAATAGTTAAAATTTAAATGATGTGACAATCATTTCAGGTTGACGTTTTTACATAAAGCGAGGAATCAGTTCCTACCACACTATGTAAAAAATAGCATTTCAGAGTCGTAATGAGTAATGACAAAAAAAATTTCAAAAACGGGTTTAAAAATTTTGTCTGAGATGCGTCATATATTATATACTCATTCTTTGATACAAATAAATTACACTTATTTTTAAACTTCTCTCGGGTACTTTTTAAATTTTACGATATTCCCATTAGTACGTGTTTCTGCATAGAATTGAGTTACACTTTGGGGGTTTGTGAATTTGTAGAACATTCACAGAGTTACTTATTTATATTTTACATATTTCATAGCTGGCAATTGATAGAATTTCGTTGATATTTTTCAAAAGACACTTTGGCATATAAATTTAATAATAATTTATTAAATCTGGGTGGAACAGTGCAAATGTCTTTAGGAAATGTTAGACATTTATTTACTGTCACAGATAAAGATGCTTATTTTGAATCCACTGAAATAAATAAAAATCAATGAACTCCGATAAATTTAACATAATGTAGCTAAGAATCATCTCCATCACGTCAACACTAAAACAAAAATCGCGAGACACACACACATACACACCTACGCCAGGCTCATAATACACATCTTTTTCCGTAGTTGTCTATAAATACTTACTAGAGTAAGAAGACCTTACGCCACTTTAGTATGAGCCATGACAATTTTATTATAGCTTTCACTTTTGGGACTGAGTGTACGAATATTGAATCAACAAAATCAGTAGATCGAAGAACAGAGATGGCTAGAGGGTGAATTACCTTTCATTAGGACGCCGGTCCTGTTTAACGCGTGAATATATATCCTAGATGAGGTTCCCTAGCGGAGGTTGGAAGTTGCATCAAGATTTAAATAATATTTTACTTTCTTATGTCATAAGACAATGAACAAACTGACAGTTCTCGTAACGCAAGAGACTATCATCCTCTACCGACGTACCACTTGCATCATTTGTTTTAATAAACAAAAACTAAAGTATTCCAAGATTTAAGTTGGTATTAAAGTCTTTGTTACAATATAACTAATACAGAACATAATGTAAAATTAAACATATTTGTTTTTCAATAAAACGACAACAGCAACAAGGTGTTACTTGTGAGTTGCTATATTATATTACTAGCTGCTACGTGCGTCTTCGCCCGCGTTTTCACAGAAACCCGGTGTGCGATCGGGATTAAAAATTGCCAATATGTTAATCCAGGTCACAATCTATCTGTCTTCCAAAATTTAGACAAATCCGTTCAGCCATTCGGTCGTGAAAGAGTAACAAACATCCATACATCCATACAAACAAACTTTCGCATTTATAATATTAATAGGATACCCTCCTGCACTTATAATGGCTATAACGAGCAATCACACTTTGGTGGCAGGAATAAGTGAGACAGTGAGACCAGCTTCGGCGGTCTGTTGTGCAGCTTTTTATCATCTATTTATGAATTCTCTAGTGTACCTTGTGAACTTACCACAAAGTACACCAACTCGCACTCGAAGTACGTTTCACCCTCAGGAAATCTACCACTACTTACCATTTAAGTATTAAATCTAATACTCAAAGTAAAAACGACGCAGTACGATACATAGGTTCCGTGGAGTTAGCTAAATAAGGACTTATTCTACCTCGATTATTTGTGGATCATGCTAGTGGATGGTTCGATTTTGGAATAATTTAAATACATATCTTGAATTGAGTTTTGTCTCATTTATTTTTCATTTCTATTACTTAGGGAAAATAGTAAAATACTGGCGGTGATTCTGCTGTTCACAAAGAAAACTTATTTAAAAATAACGCTATCTTTTTCAAAATGTAACAAAAACTAAAGAACACTTTTGACATGTCAGTTTAGTTCGAACATGTCTAATTGTGACATTTTTAATTAACGTTTTCAGAGTAGGAGATTAAGCGTCTGTAGAAATGTCATGTACAGACTAATCTGACAGCTCTAAAAGTGTTTTGTCTCTTTCTATTACTTTTGTTAAAAGAAGATAGCCATAACTTAAAATTAGTTAAGCGAGTGCGTAATAAAAATCACTACCAATATAAAATAGTTTCTCATTTTTTATCACATAATTTTATATTTGGTTATGTTTTCATAAAAATAAATAATTGCAACAATATTACCAAAACAATAAAAATGAATCACAGCAAATGTGCAAATGAAATTCATCTGTTCAGGCATTTCGTTGAATCAATAGAATCAGATAGAGAGCGAGATTGTCAGAGAAGGGTGGATTATCTCTCATTAGCAGGCCCGTTGTGCGTGACTACACACTATGCTGTTTTGGGGGTGCACAATGAATGATAACATTTTGCTTATATTTTACCCAATAAACAAGGGAAAATTTGTACCTATCTTTGAATATGATGTTATGCTAGTTGGCGTACGGATGTGACCACAACTTCGCCTGCTGTTGATAATCTCTTAATTTAGGGTACTGTTTTGTTTAATTATTGCCTGACGGTAAAGTGCGGACCGCCTGACCTATTCATGTAACGTGAATGTGTCATGCTACATTCCGATCTGAAATACCCTACACCACCCTCCCAGGTAGCAGGTAGAATTACACTTAAGTCCACCTCGGCTATAAGAGAGCTATGACTATAACATCTATGTTGTCTATAGGACATAGTTGGCTAGTCTCTACATCACTTTTCTTCAACAGGTGCGCCTGCACTTTTTCGCTATTTTTAACATGAAAAAATAATGGGTAAAATAATGTCGCCGGGACAGATAGTATTTTAAAAAGTAACGTTGACCGTGATCGGTTATTTGCCCAGTTGGCGTTAGGTTTACTACCTATCACATTGTGGAACTTAGTGCCTTCGGCTAGTCGTGGGTGCCCTGGATGCTATAGTATAATTGTTGTATATGGAGATATTTATAAGGCTGGAGGGTACCAAAGACTATTTTATTGTCCCGATTTCTAAACGCGTTCCTGCGGGATAACTAAATTATATGAGAAGCACAGAACCACTGGCGTGATTAAAGTTATTTTTATTCATTTTTTATGGCATAAGACAGCGAGTCACACGGCTCTTCTGATGGTGAGAGATAACGGTATCCTGTACACCAGTGGTGGGCAAACTACAGTCCGCGCGCCTAATCCGGCCCATGAGAGGTTTTAATCTGGCCCGCCAAGCGTTTTTTCAGAAAAAAATGCCTTATGTTATCTTTTTACAACGTTTTATAATCGTTATATTTACAGCACTTTTTAGGTGTTTTTAATTAACCGGCCCACTTCAAGATTCATTTTAATTTACTAGCCCGCCACTAGATTTTTTTTAATTTACCAGCCCGTGATCAAAAAAGTTTGCCTACCCCTGCTGTACACCATAGTTGTTGTAGATTCGCTTCGCTGTCCTAGGTCCGGGGCTATGTAAGGAACAAAGCATTGTCTTTATGGCGGCAAATAAATAAAGCGGTGGATCCGTACCCGGATAAGTTTCTTCACAGTGCTCTACCACCATTGGTTTCGTTGGTAATGACCCGTTTCCCACTGCTCGCCTCTTAGAACTTTCCAGTCAGGACACCAGCTTATCAATTCTAAATAGAGGACTCAGACGAATACAGGGAAAATTGTCATTAACATTACATCGCCTCTGTGGTCTAGCGGTCTGGGTGTTGGACTTGACTGCATGAGGTCCCGGGTTCGAATCCCGGGTCGGCCAACAAAAGAAAATTGGATTTTTCAGGATTGTAAATGTGCCCGGCTGGCGATAGGATTGCCACTTATCACATTGTGGGACTTAGTGTCTTTGGCTAGTCGTGGGTGCCTTGGTTGTACCTCTGCCTACCTCTTTTCGGGGATATGGGCGTGAAGATACTTTTTTTTTACAATAATAATAGTGGTAAATAGAGTTTCGTTTCACATTGAGATATCTTTTAAAGCAAGGACCCAGGTATCTTCCACAAAGCCAATTTAATGTTGGAAATTTAATTTCGTATGAAGTGGAGGTATCTTTAAAAGGATCTCACCTTACCTTGTTACGATGATATGAATCCTTAAATTTCAAATTTTCAAAGAAGTTTTTGATGTTTTATTATATCTATACTAATACTAGCGGCCCGGTACGTGTTTCGCTACGTATAAACTAAAACATTTAAAAAAAATAAACTTCAAATTTATGACATAGCACAACAAAACAAAAAAGTAAAAAAAAAAGGAATTTTGGCGCCATCGTGAAAGAATATGGTCATATTTTTTTCACAATTATTGAATTTAGTGTAAATTATGAGTAAAATTAGTTAATATAAGTGGGAATTAGTTTAATTTTGTTGAGTGAAAGTGCACAAATGGAATAATCATGAAGAAATTAGTGTATCGTGAAGTTCCTCGCTGCCGCCAAATCTCCCAAATTGAGCTTGTGTAAAGTGACCACCGCTTTACTTAAGAAGACATGTGACTAAAGACTATAAGAATTAATTAATACGGAAGACGTGCCAGCATGGCCTAAAGGTCTTAGCCGGCCCCAGAAAGGTACAAATTGAAAAGTAAAAAACAACGGAAAAAAGTTCCAATATGACAGCTCAATCCTCTTCCAATTTGACTGAAAAATACCCATTAACAAAATGATCCACCATTTATTGATTTCTTTTATTACAAATAATGGAATAAATGTAGAACGGCTCGACCGATTTTATGCAAACTTTACATAAACAAAGCCTAAACTTTTGGTTTGGATAGGTGAGTCCATTCTTGAGTTATAAAATTACAACGAAAAGTGGAAAGATGTGTTTGCATTTAATATGGATAAAAATTACTGAACCAATTATATATAATAAAATAGCAGAAAAACAAACGTCTTTCCTGATGGTAAGAGACAATCGTAGCCTATTCACACCATAGATTTAACAGGTGCGCCACAGTTCGGTGGACGAGACAATGGTCATGAAACATTTTTTTTTATGTGAAAGGTCAACGAACAATCACACGGCTCTCCTGATGGTAAGATATGACCGTGGCCTATAGACACCGTATATATTACAGGTGCGACGCTGTGTCCTATGGCTGGGATGTCAGGTATATTGTGTAATTCTACCGGCTACACTACCCTCCGGGTCGGAACATAACAAAGTCATTATGGTGGCAGGAATAGGTAAGGCAGTAGATCTCTACCCTGGCAAGTTGCTGCTGCACATCACTCTATTACCATAGGTCTAGCAAGTAATAACCTATATTTTAACCAGTGCTCGCCTCTTACGAGCTGCCTGGTAGAGAGGCAGATGGTCTATTCTACTCAGCGGACCTGGCCCAACACGGAGGACATCACATCTTCAGATTGCGAATGCGGTGTGAATCCTCTCCCAGTTTAGTTACTGCACAGCACTATATCACCAGTGTTGCCATGTTAGCATCTATTTACTTAATCTGTGATAGGTTTTTTTTTATGATATTGGAAGGCAAACAAGCTGACGGATTTCCTGATGATAAGAAATTCACGCCGCCTAGAGACACCAAAGGTGGTAATGGTGCGCTGCCAACCTGAGGTCGGGATGTTAGGCCTCGAGCAAAAGTAAAGTCGGGTTTTCCCTGTGTTGGTCCGTGCTCTTTTGTAGAATAGACCATCTGCCTTCCTGTGCCAGGCAGCTCGTAAAAGGCGAGCACAGGCTTGCTGTCACTAGCACCGTGACGTCTGACTAGGTGATAGAGTTTCGCAGCGACTCACCCGGACTGGTACCACCGCCTTACGTATTCCTGCCGCCATAATATTGTCACGCCGTGTTCCGGTTCGGA
>NJDC01065246.1:181172-195148 GCA_002245475.1 Calephelis virginiensis
CCATAAGTGGTGGTCACCGTTTACAGTACATTGAGAGTTGCTCACTCCATAAGAACTTTGAATTATCGTCAAAGCTGTATATAAAAAAAGTAATCGGAAAACAACAGCTTAGTGATTTTTTAGATTAGGAGACAAGCAGACGATTTTCTTGATGACAAAAACATGTCACAATTCACGATGACGATACAATAACGATGGTAGCATTTATCAAAAAGAAATAAATTATACATAATAACATACTTTACACAATTATCTATGTAAAACTCGTCGGTAGAACCAAATTTAACTTTTTACAATATGTGCTACGAGTATATTAGTATTTCGTTGATATAAACATTATAATAAATTATTGTAGCGTAAAAATCAAAATAAACGTTACCGCGGAATTTCACGCGCAACTAAATCAATTATGATGTGTTTCACAACAGTGCGCGGGAGTCGGCGGGACAAAGCCGGCCTAAACGGTGGGGTGGGCACAATACTTGTCAGCTAAACGCCTGCGGTATCGGTTTATTAAATATACAGGCTGTTTGTAAAATGCAGTCACTTTAGATTGATACAGTTTCCCTTTTTTGGGATCAATTTGTTTTTAAAGTTAAACATATTTTTATATGATCGAATAGATAACAAGTACATGGTTCCAGATGAATTTGTAGGTGTGTTGCTGTTTTGTAACCGGGGTGTTAATCCAATTATTGTGCAAGAATATTCTGACTCGAATTACAAACATTAAGCTAGGTACCCATTATATACCCTATTCATGCATATAATAACAAAACATAATAATAACAAAATGTAAGTATGAGTACAGTATATTTAAATATGTATATTTTTGTCAGTACTTTGATGGTTTTAGTGTATTTTATTTTACGTTTGATTATTTAAATTAAATTGTAAGTTTATTTACAAATATCTTCAAAATTAAATAAATTGTATCAATATAGCAATGATTACACCTAATACCTTTGGCAGACTTATGTCTGTCAAAGGTATTAGGTGTCTGTTTGATTAAAAAAAAACATTTTGCAGATTGTTCTAAAAATGTTTTTTACTTGTCTTTAAATCAATGTGCGCTACTACTTATTATACAGCAAAAAAAATATTTGAGTCTTTTTTAAATGGCTAATGTGTTGCTAACCACTCGATTGTTAAAACTTAACCGGATAGCTGGATTTTTACTCCTATTAGTTAAACTATTTAATTTCTACTAAATCTACTAAATTAGACAAACACAAAACACTACTGAATGGTAGAAAATATGATTAAGACACCTGTTTCATTTACTTTATCTTGTGTTTTTCAATGTTTTAATTTACATGCATTTATATAACTTTTCTTTGTAATTTTTAACATACTGTATCATGGTAAGCTAGCCCTCGAGGCCATGCGCTGTCTACGCGGCTAATACTTCGGATTGACTGACAGCCAGAGTTAATAAAATCTGGCTGTAATATCGGCCATATGTCGGCACCCTTTGTACGGGCTAATAAATAATCATTATTACTGTAAGTATGTTTTATATTAAGCAAAATTCTGATTTTATTCTAGTATCAATCTGTACTTTCTTATTTATTAGTACTGCAAAACAAACGTTACGATTTCCTATCATATGGTTTTATTTTTATTTCTTTTTGCAATATTATATATAAGGCCTATCATACACACTTTTTTAATGTCAACACTAGTATTGTGGAAAAGTACAAGCGTTTACTTTTAAAAAGTGTGTATTCAATGGAGTTCCACCAAGTCTCAACAATGAAAAGTATAGATTCTAGTAAAAGACCAATCATACTTTTTTGTACATATACACGCTAAAACCAATTTTTAACACCAAAATTAGAAATTTATGGTTTTGCTATGAGCGTTAGCTAATAATAATAATATTAAAAATAATGTTATTAGTTAATAACTATAACAACATTAGTTAAAGCCCATCAAAACCTTACATTTCCTAAGTTTACAAATATTAAGTTAGTAATTTCATAAACATAATTAGGATTAAGTTGAACGATTAATAAGTTCATAAATATATATAAATTCACAAATATGTTTTTTCCTCTATCTCCCTGGGAATTCCGTCAATAGATCCAGTTATGTTGGCAACATCTCATTAACATCTCGGTTAACATTATTAAGCATTTACTAACAAGGTGATGAATGAAAGGTGAAGAATCTTCATCATAACTATTTTTGAAGTTTTATTTTTTCTTTTCTACTATTTTTATGTATATTTTTGTTATAAGAAAGCGGATTTCCTTATGATAATAGATAACCATGGCCCACAGACACCAAAGATGATATAAGTGCGTCGATATCTCATGATCGGGATTTTAAGCCTCTCGCACAACTTGCCTTCCAGCTAGGAATACGACAAAGGGGTACGCACTGACGCTATGGTGGCAGAAATAGGTTTAAACCTTAGACAGAAAAAGAGGAATGTTATAAGCTTGACATCTGTGTGTGTATGTTTTTGCGTATGTTTATCTGTAGCATCATAATTTTTTGTCAGATAGACCAATTTTCATGCGTATTTTCATTTTAAAGCTTACGCAATGGTTCTTAGCTACTTACGTGTAAGTTTTTTCGGGGGCTATCAAGAATTTTTAATTTTAGCGTTTTTAATATATTAGTCATTACATTTCTAAGGCTGTGATGTACTATTATGGTTTTAGTCGGAATCAAGAGAAAAAATAGCCGCAGTTTTGTTAATAATTGAATTACATAATAAAGTAAAAATACTTAATTTTGAGTTTTAGTAGCATTTTGTAAAATTTGAATGTGCAATTGAAGTATGGATGCAAAAATTATTTTAAGGCTGATTTCACCGATCATATTGAAAACCGAGTTTACTAGAACATAGTTCAGTGTAAATGAGTTAAAATACCGGTTGTGATTATAAGCTACTGCTAGTATTCTTTTAAAATTGACAATATTCTTACCCCCATCCCTGGTAATTTACTTCCTACATCAAATAGTTTAATAATAAAATATTTACAATAACCAACATTTTTTGGCAATAAAATTGATATGAAAAATACTCTTGACAAATATTTAATAAACGTTTTTTACGTTAATAGCGTATGTACCTGTACGTATTAATATGTAATTCGACTGTGAAATCTCACTCGATAAGGTGGCATCCTTTGACCGTCTTGTTGTTCAAAGATTCCCACAAATTTACTTCGAGGCTCAGGTTTGATTCCCGATAGAGAAGACGTGTGATGAACGTTTAGATGTGTCCACGTCTGAGTTTGGGTGCTTATTAAATTTATTCTGGTATTTATATATGCACTTCTGTGTTCTACACAAGTGATTACTTTCTGGTATATAATAGTTTGATATTTTTTGTAATTTGTCCAGGGATTGTTTTGTATATCCTTGATGCTAACACAACCTCAGACCTGACATGACTGAGTATGACGCCTTACGACTATTTTGATTCATTTTTAAGTCTGAGTTTCGAATTTGGGTGACAGCTTCATGTAAATTATTTAAACTTCTGTATCTTCACGCCCATATCCCCGAAAGGGTAGGCAGAGGTACAACCAAGGCACCCACGACTAGCCGAAGACACTAAGTCCCACAATGTGATAGGTGGCAAGCCTATCGCCAACCGGGCACATTTCCAATCCCGACCAACATTTTTTTTATTAGAAAATTGGAAAAATCCAATTTTCTTTTTGTTGGATTTAAACTTAACTAAATGATAGATGCTTACTCCCAAAAATAAAAAAAAAACTTATTGGCAATACACACAAGGGTGTATCTAATAGAAGCACATTAAATCAACAACAAAAATAGAATGTATGTATTTTCAATTTTATAATAAATTTCCCTGGATTTGATATAGGTATGCAGGGTTGGCGATGGCTTGCCACCTATCACATTATGAGAGTCACGGACTCACTAGTGTCTTTGGCTAGTCGTGGGTGCCGCCCTAGTTGTGCCTCTGCCTTCTTCTTCGGAGATATAGGCGTGAATATACTTCCTATTAATATTATAAATGCGAAAGTTTGTAAGTATGGATGTATGGATGTTTGTTACTCTTTCACGCTTGAATGGCTGAACGGATTTGTCTGAAATTTGGAAGACAGATAGATTGTGACCTGGATTAACATATAGGCTATTTTTAATCCCGATCGCACACCGGGTTTCTGTGAAAACGCGGGCGAAGCCGCAGGTAGCAGCTAGTTAAGTAAATATTTTAAACAAGATTAAATTAAAATTTAAAATAAAACTACGGAACAGACGTTTTTGAGTTTAATTTTAGAAATATTTAGTATTTTGTTAACCATAGCATATGAATACCAAATATACATGTGGCGAGTTGAAGTTTTAAACGAAATAATTAATTATGAGGGCAAAGACAGCTAGGGTTATTCGTAATAAACGGGGTAATCTCTGGGGTACAACTGTTCCCCAGTATCACGCCACGGGGTGCACGCGACCCCACTGGGGCCACTTGAGGGCAAAGATATTGCTGGTTTATTTACACTGTCACTAATTATTTTACGGTATTTTTATTGTAGGTTTACCGACTTCCAAAAAATAGGTTCTTAAATATGTTTTTTTTATTTTTTAAAACGATTCTTATTTTTTAAAACAGGTACCTTTCGGTTGGTCCTGATCCTATAAGTGGTTTTTAAATTTAAACTAACATAAACTTATTTTTAATACTCTGTTATAACGACAATAGTGATTTATAAAACAATACTGTAATAGAAGTTAATGTTTTTGGTGCAACAAAATAGCGAATAGTTGATGGTAAGTGACAACCAGCTCTTGTAGACACCAAAGACGTTACTGTGGCGTCACTTATGGTAAATATCTGCCATCCAAGCAGGAACACGACAAACGCAAGCACTGACTCTTGCGACATGAATAGTTAGGGCAATGGAACCAATCAATACGATAGTGGAATCAATCAAAAACCAATCTAGGCGAGTTTAGCACCGCAACCCACTTATTACTAACTGCAACAGTATAGTAATCTAGCAATCTAAACTACTAGCAGCGGGCGATGGCATCGTCACATCCTGATACCGCTAATGTCTATTTTGAATTGTTTCTAGAATATTGCAAAGTATAATTAAATAAAAAACTGCATCCGGCGTATTCATTTTCTTTCACAACATAATTTAAATAATTATATATAAACATTAAAAAAAGGTAAAAACTACCCAATCCTAACATTAGCTAATTCAATAAAGGTACAACTAGGGCAACCACGATCAGCCAAAGATATTAAGTGCCACAACGTGACAGGTGGCAGGCCTATCGCCAACCGGGCACATATCCTATCCTGGTCAACATCATTTTTATTAGAAAATAGAAAATACATATTTCCTAGTTTTTTTGTTGCCCGACCCGGTGATTGAACCCGGGACTTCGAGAAGTCTAGCCCGACGCAGGACCGCTAGACCACAGAGGCGATAACATTAATGAGATCATCAACATACACGTAAAATTTATGAATTGTTTGGTATAACTAAAAAACCACTAGGTAGTTGGTACATGACAAGATGAATATGAGACCACCTCGAAGTTATAACCTATGTAAGAGTATCATTCTAAAAAAGAACCATTAAAATCGGTTGTAACGAATTATTACTAGGTGGTAGAGTTTCGCAGCGACTCGCCCGGATTGGTACCACCGCCTTATCTATTCCTGACGCCATAACGTCAGTGGTTGCCGTTGATGTGTTCCGGTTGAGAAGGTAAAGTAGCCGGCAAACTTACTTTTACTCGAAGTCTGACATCTCGGCCTCAGGTTGGCAACGCACCATTACCACCTTTGGACACCAAGGGTTTCTTACCGTCAGAAAATCCGTGTGCTTGTTTGCCTTCCAATATCATAAAAAAATCATATTACTTTTATCTAAAGCTATATAACACGATGTACCAAACACACCAGTTTATCAAATTGCAAGTGTCGATAGTGAACAATTGGTTTGACAGAAAAATCGCCATGTTTTCGCAACGGGCCCTATACTCTCATGCAAGACAAGCAAACACGCACACGCAATTACAGTACTACTACAAAATAGCAGTCCACCTTATTTCATCAGTAATTGCTTTCGAATAAACATGAATGTTGATTCTACCGATATAATCGATTAATAACATTTTTATATCGAAATATGTTGCATGTTTGGTAATAATAACAATTTTTTATATCGATTTATAAAACAACACTGTTTTTATGTAACAATATGCAATGGATTATGTGCGGGATTGAGGCCATTTGTGTAAGTCCAGGAGCTTCGCCCTCTAGCATGGAACATGACTGAGCACAAACGTTATGGAGACAGGAATAATAACGCAGTGGTACCAAGAGCAATTGCACAGCACTCTTACATCTAGTATCGACTGACTGCATTAGTAAAATAATCCAATTAAGTTTAAAGAGGTATTTGGTAGTATTACCACCAATAGGTTTTGAAATCCCGGAGCAGACAAATCGAAATAGTAACAAAATTATTCGTACCGTAGGCAAACAAACTGTTCAGATGGTAGGAAGTTTAGAAAAGTTTAGCGATGTTAGTGGCGCCTTCCTTATTTGCATTATATGAACACTTTAAGCTCTAAACTGAACTACGATAAGAGCGAGTAATGGTGTAACAGTGAAAAGAGGTGGTAAGGATATGCCAATGTGGACGAGTGAGGTTGTTTAGCCTGTATGACTGCATTAGTGAAATAATTTAGAAAGAAAGAAAGAAAGAAAATTATATATTAGCGGAATATGTGTGTAAACGAGATGTTACAAAAATATTTAAGTATATCAACATATTATACCATATTTTGGTGTGCAAATATTATAACATTATTTAAAAAAAAAAATATTTAATTACATACACTTTAACTTTTAAGCCAATTATTTATATTTATAACTAGTTTAATTATTAGAAAAATAAAATTATTTATTTGATGACAAAAGATGTTTGTAAATACCAACATATTCTACTACATTATGGTGTGCAAATATATTTAAAATTATACAAATTAATTATTAAGATTTATAAAATATTATGTTTTTTTTTATAGAAGAGGAGGCAAACGAGCAAGTGGGTCACCTGATGGAAAGTGATCACCTCCTCCTACGGACATCCGCAACACCAGGAGTATCACAGATGCGTTGCCGACCTTTAAGAAATGAGTAAATATTTGTACAAAATTTAAAAATATAATAAGGTTTAACCCTAACTACCATAAGCTACCACCGTTTCCAAGCCTAGCCATCAAACACCATCTTGTCTCCTCGATTGTTATATTCGTAAGGTCTCTTGTCTATCTGTTTGTTTGTACATTACTTAAGTGGTTAGCAGCAGCAACTTGCCAGGGTAGGGATCTACTGCCTTACCAATTCCTGCCGCTATAATGACTCTGTCGTGTTCCGGTCAGGAGGGTAAAGTCACCGGTAAACTTGCACAAGCGGCCTACTTTCTCGGCCTCAGGATACCGACGCACCAGTAACATATGTGGTGTTGATATGTCACGGTTATCATTTACCAGCAGAAGAGCCGAGTGCTTGTTCGCGATACTTAACGCAAGTTAATTTGGTGTCTTTCTAAATACTAACTGTAAATAATATTTATCAAAACGCGTCAAAGAGAAATAAATACATTGAATATATTATTGATAATATTACTAAAGATATGAAGTTAGTAAAAATACATTTTGAGTAGACGAAACTGCATGCAGTGGCTAGTGTATAGTTTTCCCTATATGATCAAAACAAATCAATCGAGCTATACGCAAAGCAAGTGTAAGTCGCAATCGTCGCCAGATGGCGTAGTGTTTGCTCGACCTGTTTGAGTACAACTTTGAATTTTGAACTATTCGAGCCTCCCCATGCGGCACCTGTCGTTGTTTACAGTTTAACTGGAACTACACTCATCATATTTTATTAAATTAGCTTGAGAGTTTCATTATTTTAATGTTTAATGTTATCTTATATCTATAGTTTCCATTGACGACACTTGACGAAATCTCATTATTATGTTTATATTAAGTTATTGTAATATGCTCAAGTGTATGAGTTGCTTTTATTTTTTTATTACATTAGACGTTTGAGGCATGAAATAATATGCCATCTAGTAAAACAAACTAGTATCAATATTATTTTTGGTATTGGAAGGCAAGCAAGTAAACAAATTTCCTGATAGTAAGAAATTCACGCCGCCTACAAACCAAAGGTGGTATTGGTGCGGTGCCAACCTGAGGCCGAGCAAAGTACCGGCTACCTTACCCTGTGCTACGAGTCGCTACGAAATCCTAGGATGTCATGGTGTTAATGACGGTAAGCCCATGCTCGCCTTTAACAAGCTGCCTGGCAGGAAGGCGGATGGTCTATTCTGAAAAGGATCCCGGACCAACACGGGGAGTATATTCTTGAGGAGTGTATTCTTGTTAATTCTTAGAAGTGTGTTTCTTTTAGCCGAATCGGAATTCCTTGAAGAACAGATCCCAACTGCATTTTGAAAAGCAGCTCGTCGTCTAGCATCGTCAAGCAATCCTATTATCCTATTAATATTATAAATGCGAAAGTTTGTAAGTATGGATGTATGGATGTTTGTTACTCTTTCACGCTCGAATGGCTGAACAGGTTTGACTGAAATTTGGAAGACAGATAGATTGTGACCTGGATTAACATATAGGCTATTTTTAATCCCGATCGCACACCGGGTTTCTGTGAAAACGCGGGCGTAGCCGCAGGTAGCAGCTAGTGTGACAATAAGTTTTGCGACACCTGACTCCAAAGGGTTGTACCGCCATTATTATTATGCCAGCACTGGTCGTTTTTTCAAGTTTGGAGTTGAAATGTACGTGTATGTGTATGGACTATGGTGCTTTGACTGTTCTTGTCCATTCATGTTTTGTCAGTTGTATAGGAGGGTAGCGGCAAAACTAACATCTCTTGCATACATAGGAGGCAACGCACCTTTACCACCATTGATGCATATGCATTGTATTTCTTACTGTCAGGAAATCTATCTGCTTTGTTTTACTATAAAGAAACGACAACACAGTCTCATATGTTTCCACTCCATTGTACTTCCGTTTGCTGTTAAAGGATAAAATGTTGCAGTTAACAATTGAACTTATCCTCAGAATAAATCAAAGTGAAACACGACATTAGCCTCTATTAAACTTTGTACAGCCCTTATAATTGCCTGGCCTGTCCGATGTCTATTAGAAATCATGTCTGTTGGTCTAACTCACAGGAAGTAACGTATTTCGATTTGTCAGAGTTTTGCAAGATGTGATTATACTTATTTCATAACTAGCTGTTGCCCGCAGCGTTTCCCGCTTGGTTAATAGTCCCACAGGAACATTTTTAGGCATAAAAACTATCCTACGTGTTAATTTAAGTTGTCCTCTATGTGAGTGCCAAATTTCATGAAAATCGGTTAAGCAGTTTTAGTCTGAAGGAGTAACAAACAAACAACTATACAAACTTTCGCATTTATAATATTATTAGGATGCTCATATAGTCGGTTCCTATCACAAGATTTTTAATTCTACTTATCATATTGAAATATGACCAGGCATGTGGAATCTCAGTTACTGAGTAGTTTGATTTGGCGTTTTCTAACTGGCCAGGTTTAAAACCAGTTTAGAGTAGTTTGTGTTTAATCTTGCCAGGGAATTGGCAACCTGACTAGGTTTGAAAACAGTGGTAGTTTATGGAATGGCTTGAAATTTTAGCCTATCATAAATATCATACCGTAAAGTTTATAGTAACTAAGCCTTGAACTAAAAGTGAACAATTAACTATTTCAAGTAGTAGAATATTTGTACACCATATGACAATTTGCTAGATATACAATATGATATTTGTCGCCTCTGTGATCGGGAGTAGTCGGGTATAGGACATGAATTCACGAAGACTCGGGTTCGATCCCGATTTTGGTCGGCCAAAAAAGATACATTTTGTTTTTACAATTTCATAAATAGATATGAATATTTTATGAAGATTCCCGGTTGGCGATAGACATTGTGCGACTCATTATCTTCAGCTAGTCGTTAGGGCCCTGGTTTTAGCTCTGCTTACCTCGGAGGTATGGGCGAAAATTTACTTTTTTTGTAACATATCAACTTAAGAAAAAACAGCACAGCAAGTTGTAACAAACGCGTAACTTACATATTTTGTAATTTATTTTCATTTACTGTAAAGACCCTATAAAAGCAACTCAGAGGGATTTTAATTTTTTGCTCCAACGATGTTTTCCTAACAGCAATTAGACTATTTGCTGTTCGCTGTTGTCGTGTTCCAATTTCTTAAGTATTAAAGTTAGCAACGTACTATTAGAATAGAATATATTTTTTTACTTAGATCTTATTTGATCACTTGACCACACGAGGCACGTGTGACGGGTTTATATAATACTAAAAATTAAAATTTCAAGCATTTTTTTTAATAACATTTTACAAAATCGCAGATCGCTTGAAAGTTGCACCATACTGTAAAGAGGCCGCACGCGATATTCCAAATTGTCGACATAGCCCAGATAAGGATCGGGACACATGGAAAGCTTGAACAGCATTTTACATAAGTATATTACAAGTTACGTTTGATATTTCATAAACTATTAATATATGAGTTTTATATAGCCTTCACACTTTTTTGATTTGATATGTCATATTCTTTATCTCGATCTTAAATATTATGAAGAAGATTTTGTTAAAAAGACTAAAGCTAAATATCTAAAAGTCCTATAAATTAATCTCCGCTTTTCGTCGGAGCTCACCTTCTTCTTCTTTCAATTTTGACAGTTGAGTAAATTGCAAATTAATGCTGTGTCTTCTTGGCTTAACATTTCATTCTTAGGTTGGAAACAAACCATTAACATCTTTGATATATATACTCGTCATGCAATTCCTATCACTAGGAAGTTTTTTGAACGTTTAAGCCGTTCAGACTAACCTTTTTTTCCGTTTTGGTCCGGGTCACCTGTGTAGAATAGACCATCTACCTAAGGCCAGGTAGCTCGTAAAAGGACAGGTTAAATGCTTTATTTCCAACAAAAACCACTTGTGGTAGACCCCATGCTGATTTCGTTCTAGTAGAGATCCACCCTTTAACTATTCTTGACGCCACAATGAGTCCTAGTCCAGTGGGAAAGGTAGGTGACTGTCGTAACACTTCGGATACAAGACAGCGACGCAACTATAACATCTGTGGTGCTTATATGCCACATTTTTTTTACTATCATAAAAGCCGTGTTCTGTTTGTTATTAAAAAGAAATTTAATAAATATTAAAAAAAATATCCTCCAACGAGGTGATATTGAAACGTTAATCATGAAGTCTTTAATTTCTTATTTTTCATCTTTCAATATTTAATTATTATTTAATACTATCTGTCCCGGCGAACTTCGTTCCACCCGTTTTGTTTGTATGCGAAAACTTGAGGTGTTGTTTTTCCTAATTTCCTTGAAGTTTTTCCTTCTTTTCTAATCTTTTAAACCTTCCCTGGACTTTCACAAATAATTCAGAACCAAATTAGCCAAATCCGTCTAGCTGTTTTCGAGTTTTGGCGAGACTAACGAACAGAAATTGATTTTTATATATAAGAGATGGCGGTAATATTCTCGTGTATAATATATGCATAATTCATGATTATTGTTTCAGAGCGTCTTTCGGTGCAGTAGGTTTTATGAAGACATGATGAAGTGGGGCTTGTCGGCGTCGTCTGAATCTCAATAACGTTGTAGGGCTCTCCACTGTACTGAGCGCTACCATAAGACCACAGATACGTTATCTACAGAGGCTTATAAGCCGTTTTTTAATATACGGCGGCTATATGGCTAAATATGATTTTAAACTTAAATTTTCGCGTTTTATTAACATTTTTAATTTTTAAACGGGATACTCTCGATACATTTTTATTTCATCTGTCGATATTTCAGCCAATAAATGAAAAATATATCGAATGATATATGACTAAAGTTGAGAATGTGTATTGAACCATTCACTTAACTAACACTAACTTGTAACTTATCAAACTCACTTCAACATACATATGAGTAAAAACATGTTTAATCGTAATCAGTCAATTGTGAACGGCGATATTTTATATAATTATGGATGCAATGCCAATGCTTTACATACACAACTTTACAGCAATTCCCTTACTAGGTAGGAAGAGAATATCCTACAAAATAAACATAATTTGAGTTTTTTGAGTTTTGAGTATTTTTAGAGTGCCAAATCTCACTTATATTTAATCACACCACCACATCGTGAATAAAACTTTAAGGTCGATCAATAATAGCTTAGAATAACAAATATTATATGAATAATATTAAAAATAAATCATTAAACTCTCCTGCAAAAATAGTCCGTAATGTAGATAAAACTACCTCAATTAAGTCAGCTTTCAAATGAAAAAATCTGGATCAAAAGCAGAAACAGTAACAGAAATACATTCACACGCGTTAAGTTTATAACACCCTATTTTTTATTCGTCGAAGTATAAGATTGGTGTACCTAATAATGAATGTAAGCTAAAAGTAACAAAAAAATATATTTCTACCAACCTGGCAGTTGTTCTATCTAAAAGCCTAAAATCTTGCATAAATACACAAATAATTGCAATTTACATAAAACAAACACTGCGACAAATTAAAGTGTCTATCATAATATTACTCTGTGTTGTAAGAAGATCGCTGGGGGGTTTAATATTAAAAATAAAATAAAAGAAGCGATCATAGTGTAGTGGCTCAAGCATTGTATGCTTTTTAATAAATGCCAAAATCACTGTAAGTACCTAATGTATAGATATTTTATCCAATATGGCGTATTTTGTCACAAAAATAACATTTTCCGTCTTAGCTATTGTTCCTATTCAGTAGGAAACTCATTTCATGTCTTCTCATTTTATGTGTAAAATCTTTATGTGACTCAATATTAGTAGTATTGGGTACCAACACTTTATCTTATCTTAGTAAATTCGTAATGTCGTTGCTAACCACTGTTGTGTTCCTATTCAAAATGTTGAGCAACTGGTAAGCTTACTCAAAGTAAAATTATTCAAGACTCAGTTTTGAAACAAAAAGAAAAAGAAAAGAAACATTTGTGTTAAAAATTTTTTACAAAACCGTAACTGCCTTATCGTACAAATGTGATCTACCACATTGTAGAGTTAAAATTAATAAGAAATAAATTATGTATATTGAATATATTTAAAGAAATAGGCACAGCCTACTAAAACGGAGTAACAAAACACATTCTTAGCATTTTTGTCTGATTGTCTGTCTTTAATTCTGTCTGCCTGTATCCCGACCTCGAATAACTACACTTATTACTGACATAACAACACTCAATTTTTGTTTTTGTATGTCTGTTTACCCATATAATTGTGAAGGGTACAAATAACATAAATTCCGGATTAACAGGAAGAAACATTTTTCATCGTCATTAGTTATCTCTTCTTCTCTTTTCTTATATCTTACTTATATACGTATCGTCCCGCCAAGTTCCCTTGCATGGTAGGCCAAAGGGTAGCAAGTGCCAAGTGAACGAAGCTAATCGAGTCGACTGGTATTTAATAAAATATGTATTTATATTGTTTACTAGCGGAACCGGCGAACTAAAGACCTGGTGTTATTTTGAAATACTCAGTCTAACGTACCAACTTCACTATGAATCTTTTCATATCAATTAATAAAGTGAAAACGAAAGAGAGCTCAGTATATTAGAGTGAGACAGCAGTAGGTATTTGGAAATGACATCAGTTACACAAAATAATAAACAAAATGTGATTATTATTATTAATTTTTTCATTTTTGGCGCGCATACATCAGAAACTGATAGTGGAATGATGTTTCACTAATAACAGTTTAGTTCCGATTTCAGCACCATAAACATATTCTTATCTTTTACATTATGTAACATAAGACTATAATACATTCGCTGTGGATTTGACAGTACATGTATTAATCAATATGCTCTCTGTGTACGGCAGCTTGTAG
>NJDC01065248.1:7086-17367 GCA_002245475.1 Calephelis virginiensis
GCTACAAAACAACTGATTTTCAAAGTGGGCGTTACATGAAATAAGTTTGGGAACCTCTGCGTTAATGGGAAGCTTAAGAATCCCATTTTTTGTTTAATTTCAAATTCTTTATTTATACAAAAACAGTTCAACACTGTTTTTAATTTTGTGGCGCAACCACTAAACTTATTTTAAGTTATCGCTACCTCGTTACAACGATAATAATAGAAAGAGACAAAACACGTTGAGTGCTGTCAGATAAGTTTGTGACGTTTCTATAGACTTGAATCTCTCTCGAAAAACGCCGATTCAAAACGCCACAAGTTGACATGTCCGAGCCAATGTAAAATATCTAATATCACTTTTCTTCTTGTTTAATTTAAAAAAAAATATCGCCTCTGTGGTCTAGCGGTCCGGGTGTTGGACATGACTGCATGAGGTCCCGGGTTCGAATCCCGGGTCGGCCAACACAAAGAAAATTGGATTTTTCCAATTTTCTGATAGAAAAATGTTGGTCGGGATTGGAAATGTGCCCGGTTGGCGATAGGCTTGCCACCTATCACATTGTGGGACTTAGTGTCTTCGGCTAGTCGTGGGTGCCTTGGTTGTACCTCTGCCTACCTATTCGGGGATATGGGTGTGAAAAAAAACATACACTTAAAATAAGTTTAGTGTAGCTCTGCAGAATTACCATAAGCCGTCTTATTTATAAACAAAGACTAACTAAGTATTTCGTTATAACTGATCATTTCAATATTCCAAGGAAGTTCACTTTTTAAACTAAATAAGACTACTATATTTGACCACCTCGATGGCCGAGGTGCTAGCGTAAATGCCTAGGTTTATCAACCGCGAAGCTTGGGTTCGATTTCCAACAGGGTAGATATTTGTGTAATGAACATTTGGATGTCTGCATTTCAGGGTCTGAGTGTTTATTAAATTTATTCTGGTATCTATTTAAGTATTTCTATGCATTAGCATCGTTGAATAACACCCATAGCACAAGCATATGGTTAACTTACTTTGGGGTTGGATTCAATTTATGTAACTTGTCAAGGGATATTTCATAAAGTCAACGTAAACATTGCAGCACTTTTGTCTATAGATATTTAAAAAGAACGTCAAAGACCTAAGCAATTTCAGAAAAATGTCCGCCGAAAGAAACGTTCTACCAACATATTATAGACCCAATTCATTTCCTGAATATTTTCACCATACCAATGTTGATAATAGCCATACTCAGAAATAAATCTACCCATGTGGCAACGGGCAAACAAGTAGTTTGTGCCACATTCTATAAATATCCAACGGTATATTAAGAACAATCTATGAATCATAGACATTATACTTTTATGGTAGCACTTGAAACTATAAATGTCTATAAAAATAGATGAAGCAGAAGACCACTTATGCTAAGATAATGTAAAGTAATTGCTTTGGGATAAGATAAGTGATGACTAGAACATCTTTAGTGCACTCCCTTGAGAAGGGAACCCAGAGTTGTATTATAGGCATTTTATAATTGGTAAATAGGTACGACGCTTATATGCCTACTCCAAGTCTGAGGTGCATGATAAATAAATATCCCTGGACTAGTTACACAAATTGAATCTAACCAAAGTAAGTAAAATGTTTATGTTTACTGGTATAACTCAACGACTATTTTTTTTTATGACATTGGAAGGCAAACAAGCAGACGGATTTCTTGATGTTAAGAAATTCACGCCGCCTAGAGGCACTAAAGGTGGTAATGGTGCGTTGCCAACCTGAGGCCGGGATGTTAGGCCTCGAGCAAAAGTAAGTTACAGGCTACCTTACCTGGAACCGGAACACGTCATGACGTTATGACGGCAGGAATAGGTAAGGCGGTGGTACCAATCCGGACGAGTCGCTGCTAAACTCTACCACCTAGTCAGATGTCACGGTGTTAGTGACGGTGAGCCTATGCTCGCCTTTTACGAGCTGCCTGGCAAGGAAGGCAGATGGTATATACAAAGGAGCCCGGACCAACACGGCAATGCATAAAAATACTTAAATAGACATATAACAAAATTAAGATACGTGTATTGCCTCTGTGGTCTAGCGGTTCGGTTGTTGGACTTGACTGCATGAGGTCCCGGGTTCGAATCCCGGGGCAGGCAACAAAAAGAAAAATGGAGTTTTTCCGATTTTTTAGTTGAAAAAAATGTGCTCGGGATAGGATATGTGCCTGGTTGACGATAGGCTTGCCACCTTTCACATTGTGGGACTTAGTGTCTTCGGCGGCTACCCTGGTTGTGCCTCTGTCCACTTCTTCGGGGATACGGGCGTGAAGATACTTTTTTTTCTAAGATACGTGTAGATATCTCCCAACAGTATTGTTCCATCATGACTGAAGTCACCAGATTTGTCAATCTTTCGTCTGTCATTCTTTCCACATAACTGAACCAACGGAGCTTATATTTCTCATGTTTACACCATTACTTTATTTCAACCGCACTCTTTCCCGGATCTCACAATTGCGAATGAGGTCAGAGAACGTTTCGACAGAAGTTTGCCTTTGCACTCTCATTTCGCTCGCATTTACTTTACTTTTTTCTTACATTCCCAACTTTCTCTTCCATACATTTTGCCGATAAATGCTCTAGCAATTTGAGCTACTGACGATTCAAGTAACGCGGCGAAATTTTTACTTCCTGTCTTTACTATTAACGTTTCTCTTCCATACCGCACAAACAATAAGGTTATCACTGTAAATCTATTCTGATCCCGAGCATCTTTAGAGCATCTAACCCCTATCTTTACTAGGTGGGAGAATTTCGCAGCGACTCGCCCGGATTGGTACCACCGCCTTACCTATTCCTGCCGCCATAACGTCATGACGTGTTCCGGTTCGGAGTGTAAGGTAGCCGGTAAACTTACTTTTGCTCGATGCCTAACATCCCGGCCCCAGGTTGGCAACGCACCATTACCACCTTTGGGGTCTCTAGGCGGCGTGAATTTCTTACCATCAGGAAATCCGTCTGCTTGTTTGCTTTCCATTATTATAAAAAAAAAATACAACATGTTTATTTCACCAGCTCCTTAGTGGTCTACCTACGTGCAATATCGAAGGTTAATCAAGCGCCCACGTGGGCCTAGTCATCGATTATCTAACAAAGGTAGCCGATTCGCCGATTGAAGTTAGTTGCGACAGATTGAAACGCCCATAATGGCATATAAGGATTTAACCAGAGCGTAGGAGGCACACCAGACCCTGACTATAAAAGGTAATGGATATTTAATTATCTAAGGTTGTTTGTTAGTCAGAAAATTAATACAAATTGTCTCTGTATTTCAATAAGGTATACGTTTAATTTGTATCTTTTTGCCATTTGCATAAAGGCAGATATTTTTTGATGACAATAAACAATCGAGTATAGACCCCTCTAACTTACAAAACTTACGCGCCCGTTGATCTGGCGTGAAACTTCTTATTAATATTATAAATGTTAAAGTTTGTCTGTCTGTTACTTCTTCACGTAAAGACTGCTGAATAGGTTTTCATGAAATTTGACACACACATAGGGGATAATTTGGATTAACACATAGGATATTTTTTATCTCGTAAAAATGTCCTTGTTGACCGCGGCAACACCTAATAATAATATAATAAAATGACTAATGTGTTGCCATCCTCGCGTGCAACAACTTTACCGTGCTTTATGGGCCGAGCAGAATGTTCAGCCCGAGATATCATTATATAGATGGATTGGACTGTTCCCTACAACGTCAGCAACAGGAGCTCTCTCCCGGGAGACCGTACCTCGACTTGGTGCTGCGTTCTGGTTACTGGGTGGACTTGATGGAGAAATAGTGGCGGCTCGTCGCTCGGCGTTGGGCGCCGGGCAAATCATGCTTAACTCCACCGAAGCTCGGGTTCATTTCCCGACTGGCACGGAGATTTGTGTGGTCATCATGTCTGCATTTCTGTTACTGGTATTGCTGTGTTCATTTTAAATACCAGCTACTTCGCTCCTTGATTTTGTGAGCGGAAAGTAGATACCATTTTCATACAAACCTTCATTCCCCATTAAAGACCCTTTGGGGTTGATTTTTAAGAAAAAGTAGCCTATATTTGAGCAACCTTAAGCTTCGACCAGGGAGGTCTACAAAGGAAGTTGACAGAATATCAGTGTCTAACAAAACACTGAAATAACTCTAATGAGGAATGACACCGCTAAACGATATTTTACACAACGTATTGCCTATTGTATGTTGCTGTGACAAATTACGACGGCTGAATACATACAGTTGTATGACAATTGTTTGGAACTTGTTTTCTTAGGGTGGGTAATTTCAACTAACTTGTCAACAAAATGTTTTTGTTTAGACAAGAAATTTAACGTTAACCGAAAGCTTTATCGAATAGATATTAACGGTCGTGTCAACCATCTTATCAGAATATGAAGATGAAGGTTATTGATATGACGTACTCGTATTTATTAAAACTAGTGGTCGCCCATTGATGGAAATTCGACCACAATAAATTTTAATATCTTGTTGATAAGAACGCCATCTTCATTTCTCAAGACCAACTACTTTGTTTCCAAACTTTTTAGTGCGCTATCTGTGATCTTTTATCGTTATCATCGATATATTTGTGTGTGTGTGTCACATGCATGGTAGTGTGGGTAATGTTTTATTTATTGATTTAATGTACTTTATAAGCATTATTAAATAATATTCACATTCTGCACTTCCCCTACACATAAACTATAATTGTGCCAAATTTTATGCACCTGCGTCAGCGCAATTTTCGTAAAAAGGGATCCAAAGTTTTGGCATCACGTGTTAATATATAGATTGATATCAAATACTATGTAACGCGTTTTTTATTGCAAAATTCAACGTGTTTTACATTAGAACTTATTTATAGAATTTCTGTTGACGTTTTTTAGATCTCCTGCAGAAACCTATTAATATTGGGATAAGAAGTGGCCTAAATCCTTCACCAATGACAAATCCATTTCTATACTGAAATCAATTGAAGCCGGTTCAGCCCTTTTGATGTGACATACAAACTTTTCATTTAAACTTTTTTATTAAACTTTAAATTCACATTTACGTAATTTACTTTGTACAGCATCATAAGGTTACTTTAAATTAGTACAACAAATACTTCGTAATTCAAATTATGAAAGCATGTATAAAGTATTTGTACGTATGTGTAAAAGTACAAATGTATAACTTATTACCACAATATTTATAGCGATTTTGTGAATGTTAAATATTAATGTTGAAGAAATAGGGTCAGATATCCCCATGGATCACTGCAACCTGGATATATCTATTGTGAATGTTACCTAAACAGCTACAATATTTCAAATTGAAATAAATACATAGTTGAATTGTAGAAAGCATTTTGCCTTCTAGCAAGGTTATTGTCATGATTTGATAATCTGACGTTAACCAGTTCATTGAAGGCACTGGTAAGCGTAATTGCAATATGCATTTCATTAAATTGAATCCTATAACAAAGAATTTTTAGGATCCATCATCTTACAAGTCTAATATCTATAATAATATTATAAAAGTCTGTCTGTCTGTTTCTCTTTTACGGTTAATCATACGAACCGATTTTGATGAAATTTAATATACTTGTGGGTAAAGTCTGGATTCAAACATAAGCTACTTTTCTCCAAACGTCAACTGTCCAAAGAAATATAATAGGATATGAAAGCTTGTATGAAAATCTTAACCATTCTACGCAAACGAAGTCGCAGCAAAGAGCGAGTCAAAAATAATTTATTACACACTGGTTTCACTTTTTATCGTTACTGCTAGTGTATGTACCTACAGTAATTAAATCTACTGAATTGAATAGTTTAGAGCAATAAAATATAAAAGTTTTAAAAACAAGTGTTAAAATGTTTATTACCGTATTATTTTTTTGCTTGTCTAAAACGCCAAAATATTCTGAATTACCTGTAACATTAAAAACACATAATTAAATATAATAAAATTAACTCTTAAATTAAAACTTATTTAAATCAAAGCAACTCTTTTTAACACTTTTTTTATAATAATGGAAAGCAAATAAGCAGACGGACTTCCTGATAGTAATAAATTCTCGCCGCCTAGAGATACCAACGGTGGTAATGGTGCGTTGTCAACTTTTATAAGCGAAAGTTTGTACGTTTGTTACTCTTTCAAGGGAAAACTGCCGAGCCAAACCATGAAATTAGGTACACAATACACAACACACATAGAGGGTAACTAGAATTACCACATAGGATAGTTTTTGTCCCGAAAAAATGTTCCTGTGGGACCATTAACTACGCGGCCGCGGGCACACCTTGTAAGAGAAAGTTACAGGCGATTATGTAGCCGAAGTCACAAAAGTTTGCTGTAAAAGTAGCGGAAGGCAAACAAGCAGACAGATTTTCTGATGGTAAGAAATTCACGCCACCTAGAGACACCAAAGGTGGTAATGGTGCGTTGTCGACCTGAGGCCGGGATGTTAGACCTCGAGCAAAAGCAAGTTTACCGGCTACCTTATCCTCCGAACCCGAACACGTCAACGGCAAGCATTGGACGCTACGGTGGCAGGAATAGGCAAGGCGGTGGTACCAATGCGGGCGAGTCGCTGCAAAACTCTACCACCTTGTTGGATATCACAGTGCTAGTGACGGAGCCTATTCGCCTTTTACGAGCTACCTGGAAAATATGCAGATGGTCTATTCTGCAAAGGCGCCCGGACCAACAACAAAATCGTTTAAAGAGATCCAGTAAATGCAGCCGCCATTGAAGTAGAACAATCCGTCATTGGTTCTAATAATAAACTACGAACATAAAGTACAAGATCTTTGTCTTTATGATTCGGGTCAGTTGCAGCAGTGTTATTAGAGAAATACCTTGTGCGTTATGTCACCGTGTAGGTAGGAGATAAAGGGATCGGCACACAGATCAAGTTTTGTAACATACTACGAATTGCCTACAACTTTGACCGCGGAGTAACAAACACCTACGGTTTACACAAAATTATGGATACAAATCAAAGAATCTTATCGCTTTTATGATTTAGTGGTCCAGTATTGACGTTGGCTACATAAGGTCTTAGCCCTTAGGACGAAGGGTTGAGGGCTACTCAAAATGTGTATTTTCTTTTTTCATAAAAAAACCAAAGTTGTTATTTTTTTGACGTGACAACGTCTTAAATTAGGTTGTGGCTAGGAGTCACTCTTGAAAAAGTGTAACGCCCGCTCACGTCTGTTACGATGAGTCACCGAACGAGAGAGAAGCCCGCCGGACCGGTGCAATGTTTTAGTAAACAAAATATATTTCTATAGTTAAAATTTGTGCATTTTTTATTTTCATTCAATTCCTAGTTCCTATTGTGCAATTTAATAATATTCATATTAATAAATATTCTACCCAGAAAAAAACGTAAAACGTCTTCGTCCGTAAAACCGACTTTACAGGCAACCATGTTTTTTAAATGAAGAACCCTTTTACTGCTTTACGAATTAGTTATAATTTATAATTTTATAAACATCAGTTTCGCTTATAACAGCTTCATCTGGACTAAAACTTAAACCACTTGTAAAATAATATAAGTGACACGTAAATTAGTAGGTACAAGTGTTTCTTCATTTTAAAATATGAACATTTGTAAGTTTTACCAAGCGCCGACGATGGAAAATATCAAATACACAACGTTGTTTTTGTCAAAAAATGCGCAGTTGGCGCCTAGTCAATAGATTTGTCATGTATTGCGTTGAGGAGTAACTTCGGCTTAACGTGCCCATTACCCTGGTCCCACCTCTGCCTAGTTTTTCGAAGGTATGAGAGTGAACATACATATAGATATTAATCAATAATCAAGTATGTCATGCTGATATATCAACCTTTACCCTGATATGTAGATTTCAGTTTGGTAACACATAATTAAATCTTTAACGTTTTTGGTCTGAAAATTAGTTCTCTTAAAAAAAGTATAATCTTCACGCCCATATCCCCGAAGAGGTAGGTAGATTCACCTTTGGGGCACCCACGACTAGCCGAAGACACATTTAGTTCTCTTAATTGTCAATTCTCATAATTTTCGACTCTGTAGTCTACCGGTACGGTGTTCGACTTTGCTTCATTAAGGATTTTTTTATGTTATAGAAAGGCAAACAAGCAGACGGATTTCCTGATTGTAAGAAATTCACGCCGCGTAGAGAGACCAAAGATGGTCTGAATGGTGAAAGGTGCGTTGCCAACCTGAGGTCAGGATGTTAGGCCACGAGCAAAAGTAAGTTTACCGGCTACCTTACCCTCCAAACCGGAACACGTCATGACGTTATGGCGGCAGGAATAGGTAAGCCGGTGGTACCAATCCGGGCGAGTCGCTGCGAAACTCTACCACCTAGGTTGATTAAAGGGTCGAGCATACAAAAGAAAAAGCGTGTTTTTTTTATTTTTCTATTAAAATAAACGTTGGATTGAAGAGGTTGTTGACGAGTGGTTTAGCAGTTACCACATTGTGGGATTTAAGGCCAATTTCCGAAACGTCAATAAGGTTTAATCTACTATTTAGTTCTTCTGCTTAGCAGTCTAAATCGAACTCAAGTTAAACATGTTCGAATTTGACCATCTTCTAGATCGAGTTTTACAAGTAACGCCACAAAACAATAGTTTCTTGCCTTGGGTTCGATTTTCAACAGGTTAATAATGCATTTGTATGATTATATCTTTACTTTGGGTATGGATATTTGTTAAAATTATACCTATACTTAACTTATCGCCTCTGTGGTCTAGCGGTCCGTGTGTTGGACTTGACTGCATGAGGTCCCGGGTTCGAATCCCGGGTCGACCAACACAAAGAAAATTGGATTTTTCCAATTTTCTAATAAAAAAAATGTTGGTCGGGATTGGAAATGTGCCCGGTTGGCCATAGGCTTGCCACCTATCACATTGTGGGACTTAGTATCTTCGGCTACCAGTGCCTTTACCACAATAAGTGTTTACTTAGTTTCTGTTTATCAGTACTGATTGTTTTAATGACAATTGATATTGTTAGTTATTCAATTACTTTTATTATTACTTTCACATTTGTTTACATTGTTAAACATTCATTGAAATGTTATTAACAACACAATGTGAAAACATTGTTTGTACATAAAGTTTACACAAACAAAAACTGTTTAACCTTTGTACCTGTATTGCCAATTGTAAATAAAGATGTTAATATAAATGAAAATATGATGGTAATAGGTTGCTTAAACGCTTCGAAAAAACGTTTTTTTTTAAATACCTACTTTAGTGCTTAAGAGCACTAGATACTTGTGTTATGTTACACAGCGATACCAATATATTTAGATACTTAAGTAGTAGTAGTAGTATCTTCACGCCCATATCCCCGAAGAGGTAGGCAGAGGCACAACCAGGGTACCCACGACTAGCCGAAGATACTAAGTCCCACAATGAGATAGGTAGCAAGCCTATCGCCAACCGGGCACATATCCTATCCCGAGCAACATTTTTTTTATTAGAAAATTGAAAATCCCAATTATCTTTTGTTGCCCGACCCGGGATTCGAATCCGGGACCTCATGCAGTCAAGTCCAACAACTACAACAACAAACAAACAACAACAACAATTAAATTACATTACAGAAAATAGTTTAATTTATCTTGGAAAGATGTTTAAAATATTCCATAACTGTATGAGTCTCACAAAAACCAACAATATACATACTTTTAATTTAAATCATACTTAATTGTATTCGCCGTACAAATACAAACAATGTTAAACAATAACCATTTTGTAAGTCGTAAATGCCAGCTATTTGTACAAAGACCGATTGATCCTTGACACTCGTACCGAATAAGTCAACTGTAATACGAGTAACTTGAAACCGTTCCACAGTAGTTAACTTAGAATAAAGCCATTTACAGACGTACGATTATGGTCGCACATGATAGACAATTGGTTATAAAGATTTTTATTGAATTGGATTTTCATATTCGTAGGTCAGTGCTTGCTATTGTCGTGTACCAGATTGGAGGATAAGCGTAAAATTTATACTTGCTAGGTTAGTAAAACACCGGTAATGTCTGTATTTTCTGCACTTGCCTGATATTGATTGCAGTCTGTATACCTATTTGGTTGTTTATCTTTTTAAATAAATATAAATCCTATTTAAACTTGACATTCGAATCAATTAATGTAGTATAAGTAGTAGTACTCAGAACTGTTTAAAGAAGATAACACATCTTTGTACCTATATATCAGTGCACATATTTACTGTAGCCCTTTAATATATCTATCTAGGTTACTAAAGTCCTGAATTCAAAA
>NJDC01065248.1:17708-29143 GCA_002245475.1 Calephelis virginiensis
TTCGTAGGTCAGTGCTCGCTACTGTCGTGGACCAGATTGGAGGATAAGCGTAAAATTTAAACTTGCTAGGTTAGCAAAACACCGGTAATGTCTGTATTTTCTTCGCTTGCCTGATATTAATTGCAGTATGTATACCTATTTGGTTGTTTATCTTTCTAAATAAATATAAATCTTATTTAAACTTGACATTCGAACCAATTAATGTAGTATAAGTATTAGTACACAGAACTGTTTAAAGAAGATAACATATTTACTGTAGCCCTTTAATATATCTATCTAGGTTACTAAAGTCCTGAATTCAAAATAAATGTACAATTAATATGAGGGGTTGATCGAGTGGCTAGCGCACACGCTTAACTACACAGACCTACCGCGAGGCTCGGGCTCGATTCCCGACGGGGGCAGGCATTTGTGTGATGAACATTTAGATGTCTGCATTTCCGGGTCTGGGTGTTTATTAAATGTATTTTTATGTATTAGAATCGTAGACTAACACCCATAACACAAGCATATAATTTGCTTACTTTGGGGTTAGATTCAATTTATGTACATTGTCCAGGGATATTTATTTTATTTATTTATTTTTTTATTTAGACGCATTGGTAATGCCTCTAAATATCCTTGACAACCGACATTCATTCTAATGATATAAATATGGGAACTTGACAATTATAAAGCAATAATAATTAAATTGCATCAAATTCTTACTTTCGTTTAAATTATTTGTTTTAACGATTTTAGCGTTAAAAACGCAACTCTGTTCTCAAGCCTTAACTGGCAACTAAGGAATCAAATATTCAATAATAAAAATTGCCTTTCAAATGCATTCTAACATTCCTTACATGTCTATCAGCTGCCATGCTTCAAGCAGGAAACACAACAATGGCAAGCACTGACGCAATGGTGGCATGGTACCAATTCGGACGAACTACTCACGTGAAGAATATGACATAAAATGAATTACTCAACGAGTTTTTGAAGAACGACTTATTTAAAGCTATTACAAAAAACACCGGGTCACAACGGGTCATCTCAAACGCTTTTAAATTCCTGGTTATGCCACGGCCTACCTCTTCGGGGATATGGGCGTGAATGCTTACTTACTTTTTAACTTTTAATTGGGTTTTACGAATTTCGAACACACATTGATATTACTTTTCCTTGTTAGTGTTGACTGTGTCTATAGGCTGCTGCTACACACAATTGGGAATCCGTTTAGTAGTTTTTTGCGTGATAAGTGGTTAGACAAACGTATACTAAACACAATTTTATTATGTGTAAAGATTAGGCACACGAATATCTTACCACCTACATGAATCATTTTAATTTTATCTGATTGGTTTCTTCACTATGCAATAGGGAAACCTATTATTATCGTCATGTGTAGGTGTCCCAGTTTATTTTAAAAACTAAAATAATAGTAATTTATAATGGTTTTTATGTCCAAAGTGTTAAACATCGTACCAAAAACGATACACTTTTTATGTACACTGGACGAGAACATGCAAAAAAGCACCAACACAAGTCATTTTTTTTATCAATAAGGTTTTGGTCGGGTATATTTAGTACAAAGTGCGAACACTTCAGCTCACACAACACGAATTTTGCATAAGTTGTGTGTGCTGTGGTGTTCTTCATTCCGAAAGGCATCGGGATATGACAACCTCTTCGCCTGACAGTTACTACTAGATTATTCTACTAGAGCAGCAATCATAGTTAATATAGCTAGTCCGATGAAGTTGTAAAAACCTCGCGGCTAGCAAAATATTAGCTATTTCAGAAAAAAATAGGCGGTAATATTGTGCAGCAGCTTGCCTGGTATAGGGATGCTCGATTTTCATCGATGGTAAATAAAAATCGATGCTTTAATAACAATGTTTTAACATCGACAACATTGACACGTCAACGTTTTGAGAAAAAATATCGGAACGTTATTATACTCTTTAGGGTCATATAGCGTATTAGATGTACTAGTTATATGACTTGGTATTTTAAGTTTAATTATTAAATACTAGATGTCACCGAAGGACGAAGATAAACGGAGTAAGTTGTTGGAACAGTTATTTCTTTGCTTGCATTTTCTAAGATATTAAAATGCTGTCAGCTTTAGTTTTCAACGATAGCGTGTTTTTTGTAATTTTAATACCCCAACTTCTTTAGTCTGAGTTATAGCGGGACTGATAATTATTAATTAGGGATAGCGGTAGTATAAAATATTGGGATTGATTATTTTTTATAATGTACTTTTTTAATATCAATAAACATGTCATGTTTGTTAAAAATAATAACTTAATAGAGGTTATTGGAAATATCAATCTTTATTTATATATTTTAATTATCGTAAATAGCTTTTTACTCTCGATGTTAATATCGATGTTTTAATATTGGTCATCCCTAGCCCGGTTTAGAAATTCCACCTGTGGGATATGCTTGCAATTCGTGTTCCGTGCCGGAAGGTATGTTAGTCGTTTAATTTACACAAGTAGCTAAAATCCCGGCCTCAAAATAATGGAAAGGTTACATGATATGGTATGTAGGTGCTAGTTATCTCTCACTATCAGGAGAGTCGCCTGATTATAATATAAAATCATATAATATCAAACAAACTATATTACTTCTTCTTGGTTCGCAGCTAATATGAAAACAATTAGTATAACAATTGTTTGGGAAAAAAGTCATGTGAGTGAAAAAGAAGGAAAATAAATCATGAGAATAATTTTAGTGACAATGAATCTACATCTGGATGTCATGTGGCAGCCTAACTTGCTACTATTGTGATTTTTTTACTGTTTTTAATTCTAAGCGTTGCTGAATGGGTATTATAATAGCCACTGGCTATTGTTTCCTAAATAGAAACAGTTACCATGAGTTTACGACTTGTAAGGTTTAGTATACTCGTTACCGTCTCTGTAAATTATTTGTATAAAAACTTTTAACAGCGCCTCTATTGGCAATTAAGAGAAACACATTTTTAGACCAAAAGTGCTATAAATTGCGACACGCAATTCACCTACAGTAATACCAACTCAGGGTAAAGGTTTAGGTTTTATTCACGTGACACGGGTGGTAATTCTGCTAAACTTATTTTAGGTGTTTGTTATGTTTTTTTCAATTAAATAAAAAGAAAGAAGATGAAACATTTTTGCTAAATCAACTTGTGACATTTTAAAACAACCTTTTCCGAGGATAGATATAAACGGTAGATATGTCATGTAGAAACTAATTTAAAAGTACTAAATGTGTTTTATCTCTTTCTATTAGTACCGTTGAAAGAAGCCACCATAACGTCTAATGCTTGTCGTTGACGTGTTCCGGTTCGGAGGGTAAGGTAGCCGATAAACTTACCTTTGCTCGAGGCGTAACATCCCGGCCTCAGGTTAACAACGCACCATTACCACCTTTGGTGTCTCTAGGCGGCCTAAATTTCTTACCATCAGGAAATCCGTCTGCTTATTTGCCTTCCAATATCATAAAAAAAACTACCCGTAAACCTTACCATCTGATATGAAGTACAAACAACAAAGTAACTGTAATCACAAGTCAGTACGCATCATGAGATACGAACTAAAAGGTGAAAAGCGACTAACGGTTAACCATTAGTCTCGCTTTGCATTGTACGGATTGTTTCACAGAAACGAAGTAAAAGTGATCTTACACTTAAGATAAAACAGTTACACGGAGACAAAACTGACCCTAATGTAACTTGAACTTTGTCAATTAATCTCTTATATGAAATTGAAAAACACTTATCTGTCGTAGATAATACCAACTTTTATGCAATGTTATCACATTGTTTTTGTTGAAATCTTTGTGCAATAATGATTCGAGTATGTCATTTTAGGTACTTTTGAACATAATACTGATTAAATATTAACATCGCCTCTGTGGTCTAGCGTTTTAGGTGTTGGACTTGACTCACAAGATGAAAGAAGATGAGGTCCCGGGTTCGATTCCTGGGTCGGGCAACAAAAAGAAAATGTTGTTTATCATATTTTCTAATATAAAATGTTGCTCGGTATTGGATATATACGCGATTGGCGATAGGCTTGCCACCTATCAAATTGTGGGACTTGTCTTGGGCTAGTCGTGGGTGCCCTGGTGTTGCTTCTGCCTACCCTTTCGGGGATATGGGCGTAGACACTTTTTTGAACAAAAAATTTTTTTATCCGATACGTTGAATTTGTTAAAAATCCGCTAGAACTGTGTTCAAAAGTAACTGAAATGACAATCACATACCATTCAAATTTCCAAATCCCATGATATCTAGATTCAAGAGAAGCCCTATAGATCATTTGCTCATGCATACTAATGCACAGAAATATATAAATATGTACTTGAATAAATTTAATAAACCTTTATAGAATTTAACTTTTTCCTTATTTCATTGTCGCTAGCCGTGGCATCTTTACTCTGGCTCTGATCCCGGTTAAATCCCGGCTTATCTTTGCTCTTTGGCAAAGATAAGCTCTTTCAAGTCAAAATGCTTTGAAATTTTCAATCGCTTTCTTCTTTTTTTTATGATAATGGAAGGCAAGCAAGTAGACGGATTTCCTAATGGTAAGAAATTCACGACGCCTAGAAACACCAAAGGTAATTGTGCGTTGCCAACCTGAGGCCAGGATGTTAGGCCTCGAGCAAAAGTAAGTTTACCAGCTACCTTGCCCTCCGATCCGGAACACGTCAACTGTAAGCGTTGGACGTTACGGCGGCAGGAATAGTTGAGGCGTTGGTACCAATCCGGGCGAGTCGCTGCAAAACTCTACCACCTAGTAGGATGTCACGGTGTTAGTGACGATAACCCTATGCTCACTTTTACGAGCTGCCTGGCCGGAAGGCAGGTGGTCTATTCTGCAAAGGAGCCCGTACCAACACGGGGATTTTCTTGCGATTGCTTACGTACAAATTTATCATATGTGAGACACAGACCAATGTAATAATATTAATGATTAAATTCATCATTGCTAATGGAATTCACACTTTAATCATGATTGAACCTATGTTTAAAAAGTTTTTTAGACAGAAAGATGGTCTCTGGTCTGGTAGAGATCGCTTTGTTTATCGATAAGACCGCCTTTCGTGTACTTCAAACAATAAATTTATGTTATAATACTTATTTGTATTTACTTTATTGTTAGTTTAATTGTGTATAATAAAAAGTGCTTTCATTCATATTTCCTAATAGGCTGGACACTGAAATATGACAGCAAAAATAGGTAAGGCGGATTCCTAACCGGAATATTGCTTCGGCGGTTGCTGTGGTGGTTGCTGCTGCCCGATCTACACATGCTGTACGAAGATATGCTAATGCTTCTTATACCAGTTCATAGAACATCTGTGCCCCAAGCTCTGTTTAGTGTGTTAAACATTTAGTGTGAATAAATTTCTAAAACATAAAAAAAACGCTGAACCGCAACCCATAAACAACCAAAGATCCACCTAGTAATGACCTACTTAACCTATGCGCCTCCTACCGTTTAGCCAGGTAGGAAGGCAGATGGACTCTTCTATTTAGAGGCTTCCTCTACAGAGAAAATGTAATAACTATATTCACTAGTCATTTTAATCCTACTAATATTATAAATGCGAAAGTTCGTATGTTTGTTTGTCTCCTTTACGCATAAACAGCTGAACCGATTTCTATGAAATTTGGCACACACATGAGGGTAATTTGGATTAACGCAAATGATAGTTTTTATGCCTAAATAAATTTTCTGTGGGACCATTTACCACGCGGGCAACGCCGCGGGCAATAGATAGTATTTTCCATAAATTTGCCTTATTATTCTGACAGGACAAAATACATAACTTATTACAGCTTCAAAGAAGTGATACATTAAATGACCTAAATTTAATTCACGTTAATTACTTGTTTTCCGTCAATAATATCAAATGACAGCTATTTGAGTTGTTAAATATCGTTAACATTTTGAATCTACTCGTCTATTTTTTTTCTTGTATGCTATTGGAAGGCAAACAAGCAGACGGATTTCCTGATGGTAAGAAATTAACGCCGCCTAAAGACATCAAAGGTAATGGTGCGTTGCCAACTTGAGGTCGGAATGTTAGGCCTCGAGCAATAAGTTGAAATGAACCGGAACACGTCACCGGCAAGCACTGACGTTATGGCGACAGGAATAAGTAAGTCCTTTACAGAATAGACCATGTGCCTTCCTACGAGGCAGCTGGTAATAGGTGAGCATAGGTTTAGCGTCACTAACATTGTGGCATCAGTCTAGGTGGTATAGTTTCGCAGCGATGCTATGCTTTTACTAGTTGCAAAGGCATATTATGGTCTATTCTGCAAAGGAGCCTAGACCAACACGGGGTAAATGAAACGCTTTATTAGTCCATTTGGTGTCTGTGACGTATTTTTATGACGTAAAAACTTAAAAAAAGCCAAACAAAACATGCACCCCTCGTGTAGCGTCATCCCCTATACGATCCCGGGGATGAAAACTATTAGCTATCAATGGATAACCTGTCGAATAAACTATTCAAGTCACAATGACACACCTGATGTTAAAGATATTTTCTATTCAATAATATTTCTATAATGTATATCAGGTTTGCATCGTTATATAAATAATAAAAACGAGTTTTGTGTTTATTTGATTTTTTTTTTATAGTTTAGCAAAAGATTCGATATCGTCGAGTATTTATAATCAAAATTAAAAATTAATTGAAATTAGAACTTTATATAAATTTGGATCGACTCTGTGGTCTAGCGGTCCGACGTCGGACTTGACTTCTTGAGGTCCCGGGTTCGATTCCAAGGTCGGGAAACAAAAGATAATAAAATAGAAAATGTGTATTTCTAAAATTTCTAATAAAAATAACGTTGGCCGGGATTGGATATGTACCCGGTATTTCCTCTTTTCTGCCTGCATCTTTGAGGATATGTGCGTGAAGATACTAGATAAATTGATTATTTCACTACTATAGTCAGCAAAAATGAAGATAAGAAAGAAGTTGTTACACAAAATTTTTGTTTACACTACATTTTCTATATTGTGGTGTGCAAATATTTTAATATTTAAAAGAGTTAATTATTTATGTTTTTATTTTCTTTATTTTAATTACACATTTAATTGTTTATAACATACAAGTTTAAAATGTAAATAACCTAACCCTAGCTACCAAACACTTTCACCGTTTACAAATCTAACCCGTCAGGAGAAAAAACGGCAAATCAAATCCCCCGGCATCCAGGACTTTATGCTATTTGCTTTGTACTATAACCTTTTTTAATTATTTATACTTGATAAATAATTAAAATTGTTAATAACACGCGACGATTTAAGTTTAAAGTCATATTGTACTATAACCGTTTCCAAACCCAGCCAATCAGGAAAAGAAACCTTTTTTTTTTGAATGACTAACTTGTTGCTAATCTTACGATTTTTTACAACTTCACCGAACTTTGAAAAGAAACCACGTAACAAGTCACATATGTATGAGAAAACGTCAGTGTATATTACATACATATCTTGACGCCAAAACCTTACCGGGTAGGCAGAGGGCATCGAGTGTCAGTGTATATTAATAATATATATTAATATTTTATTATTAAGATTACAAAAAAGTGATGACTTATTACCAAGCGTATGATACCAAGTTAATAAAAATGTTTCAGGTTGGAGATAGCAACTCGAGATACAAAATGGCGCGATGCGTTTCGAGAGGCATTCAACCCTTTAACTTTCATTAAGTCAAAACGAACGGTTCTCAGAATACAGAATAAGTTACCTACATATGAGATAACTGACGGGTGATGATTACAAAAACCATGAAAATGTTAATTTATTCCGTTAATACCTCGCGGCGTGGTGTTAAGGGAACATCGTCTTTAGAGGATTGTATAGCTGACGAATTTTATTGAAACAAGTTTTTAAGATGAGATAGTAACATCTCCAATGCCTTCTGTCGTTCTTCCATTTCTTACAACCACAAATTTCAAGTTGTGGATAAACTATAGGTTCATAAATTTAGTATTTGTTTAATCTATCTAAGAAACGTTATTTTGTCTCAACTATTAATATTGAATTAAAATAAACACTTTTTTATAAAATGAATTAGCAAAAACAGTCCATCCGTTCCCGCGTGATGCGGAGACCAAGGAAAGTAGCGACTCATTTTCATATCATAACATTACTTTTCATTGATATTTTTGTTTTAACATACAATAAAATCGTTAAAATACATTTTCAACTAGGCTCTAGATTCAGTTTAAATCTAATAAATATATATAAATCTCGTGTCACAATGTTTGTCCTCAATGGACTCCTAAACCACTTAACCGATTATAATAAAATTCGCACACCATGTGCAGTTCGACCCAACTTGAAAGATAGGATAGCTTACATCTCAATTTATCGCGGGCGAAGCCGCGGGTAACAGCTAGTATTTAATAATTAAACAAAGTTTGTTTATTTGTATTAATTCTATTACCGGCAGTTTTAATTAACTGCTTATATAATTTGAACATAAGAAAGTTGCATTTTTATATTTGTTTCAACACCAAAATGACAACTACACACTCGTGTCAACTTTGGAATTTAAATTTTGTAGGTGGCACGATTGTCGACTTTAAAAATGTGTAGTCTTTTTATACATAAACAATATCATCATGGTACTTAATCCTAAGTCCTGCACACAGACTTCGTGTAACTTGAATATAAGTCGACTACATTTTTCTTCGTGTCCTTTAATTTAGTACTTGCAGTATTCTATTTTTTTCAGTTCAAGGCGTAAGTCTCAGTCATCAAAGGATGAATTGTTTTTTTTATATACAAGAGGAGGCAAACGAGCTAGTGGGTCACCTGATGGAAAATGATCACCGCCCAACGGACATCCGCAACACCAGGAGTATCCAGGAGTATTTAAGGAATGGCCTGTTCTTGAAGGTCCTTAGGTCATAATTGTTTGGGAATACCTAATTATTTTAAAACAATTACTTTTTTTAAACTTTTTGTAGTAATAAAACATAAAAAAATTTAGCATGACAGCTTTTCTTATTTTCTCTCATAACTCCACATTTTTTCATATTTTTTTTAATAATTTTACAAAAAACTTTTCATATTTGTTTGGCAACGTCCGCTATACTATCCACAAAATTCATTTAAAATTCTGATCGCCTAGTATGTAAGGTAAAATCGTACTTGGATAACGTAATTTTGTGCGTGATGTTTGTTTTGTTACTAATCTTTATGATGTCATTTTGACACTTCAAGTGTGTGGCAATGATCATCTTTAAAAATGTTTTAAAAATCAGTCGTTACTAATTTAATATTAAGTATGCTTGTCATCCATCTATCGTTTGATATGAAGTTTAATATTCTTTTAGTGACGCAATAGTATCAATTTAATTGGATGTATATAGGCTTTGTTTATTTCTATCATTTTATTATTTTTTTCTTTTTTTTTCTAGTACTCTCTGGTTGTCAGAACAATCGCCAGTTGTTTGTCTCCTGTTTTTTACTTTTTTTGTCTTTTTTCTCTCATTTACTGGGAAGTTTTAATTTTTAGCTTACTCAACTTTTAATGTGAAACAGCTATAACCGCACGTAAAACCGATCCCTGGCGTGGCGACGCATGCATACAGTCTATATGTGTGTACGGTGTGGCTGTGTGTGTACTGATTAAACGAATTTAGTAGTCGAGATTTGAAATAAATTCGTAAATTTTTGTATTTAATAAAATAAATGTTTATTCAATAAATGGTCATCGTCATCTGAAAAAAAAAACGTAATATTTTATTTAATCATTATGACGTAATTATTATTCAGTTCCTATCACAATCTGTAGGATTACTCTCCAAACACGATTTCATGGAAATTGAAAATTTGAATCGAATTTGTCATTTTAGGTACTCTGGAACAAACTAAAGGATGATTAACATTTAGTTACAACAAAATTCAATGAATCGGATAAATCATCTGTTGTTTATTATTAATTAAACTTTAATAATTCGCTAGTATTGTATTGAAGAGTACCTAAAGTGACAGATCCGATTCCAATTTCCAATATTGCATTAATCGAGATTCAAGAGTAACCCTACTGTTCTTTTCTGCATATTACTTTTACAATGGTTTTACAAAATAATGTCGCTGTTTCACATCTGCCAGGCTTCCCGTGATGGCTCACATTTTTTTATAGTATTCATTTGGGTGGTTAGTATCTTCGACTAGTCGTGGGTACCCTGGTTGTGCCTCTGCCTACCTCTTCGGGGATATGGGCGTGAAGATACTTTTTTTTACTTTTTTTTATTTGGGTGATTTGTTTAGTTTATTTTAGACTTTTCATTATTCAGTTCGTAAATTTTTTACATAACATTACATGTTTAAAATTAATTGAGTAGTTTCTACTTCTTTAATCGTTTTTAATTTGTTAGACATGTTTTTTACAACAGGTTTCTTTATGAAAGGCAAGCACACAGCCTTCCTGATGATAAGACATAGCTGTAGCCTACAGACACCATAGATATCTCAGGTGTGTTGCTGTTATGTGGCCTGGATGTTAGGATTATTTTGTTAGTCTACCAGCTGTCCTACCCTCAGTACCATAACACGACTGCGTCTCTATGGCTGCAGGAGAGGTATGACGGTGGATCTCTTTCTGGACAAGTTGCTGCCCAGCACTTTACCACCAGTGGAAAGTGCTTTTGACGTACTCTTTAAGAGGAACGACGTCTGAAACCACGAAAACTACGCAGTGATAACCCCCTACTTTATACTACGTAAAAAAAAAGGTTTATAATCCAAGCTTTCGGTTTTTTATGATATTGGCAGGCAAACATACAGACGGATTTCCTGATGGTAAGAAATTCCCGCCGCCTAGAGACATCAAAGGTGGTAATGGTGCGTTGCCAACCTGAGGTCGGGATGTTAGGTCTCGAGCAAAAGTAAGTTAACCGGCTACCTTACCCTATAAACCGGAACACGTCATGACGTTATGGCGGCTGGAATCCGGGTAAGTCGCTGCGAACTATACCACCTAGTACGATGTCACGGTGCTAGTGACGGTAAGCCTATGCTCGCCTGTTAAGAGCTGTCTGGCACAGAAAGACAGGCGGTCTATTCTGCAAAGGAGCCCGGACCAACACGGGGAAACGGGGTTTGCTTTAACAATCTTAGACATTTTAAACTCTGCTTATCTCAGCACTAAGACCTCGTTTCAGTAATTTACCATACCATAGATACAAGTACAAGTAACGAAGGAATTGCTAGAAATGAATTGCAAATGAATCATAATATGAATTGCCGCCTAAGTAACAATTTTACGATACGTCGAAATATTCATATTAGATTCATATTATGATTCACCGAAAGCGGCCGTTTTAGACCCGCTGAAACAAATAACTTTGGAACTAATTGGTGATGGAAAACTTAAGACATTCCGAAACTTGTACAAAGCGTATGTAGGCAAGTTCAAGGCGA